>WBNO01029059.1:46401-116915 GCA_013400575.1 Peucedramus taeniatus | reverse complement strand
TTTTTAAAATCAAAAGTAGGAGGTAAAATGGCAACCCCCAAACTATGATGGATGTCAGTGAAAGTAATTCACTTTATTAATGGGTCATGGAGAACATTGTAGGTCCAGGGGCTTTACACAGATACTGGAAAGGAAACTAATGCACAAGATCCTACTAAGAATTTCAGGTGTAGGAAGCAAAAAACTTAGCAATTAGAGAATCTAATTACAGAGGATCTTTAGATAATTAAATTAATGCCCTGATTGTGGTAAAATGTCACATTAACATTTCATTGACATTCGTATTTACTAACAGGACAAGTGTTAAGTAGAGACACACGATGACATTTTCAGGACACTTTTAGAAAGAAGTGGTGCAGGAATTTGCTTTTCCATCACCACCTCTGTTGGCAGGGCACAGTGACAGATGTGAATGCCCACGTCCTTGTCCTGGGAGTAATTTTGATTTGTTCTTTGACTTTAGCCAAGTCATTACACTCTCTGTGTACAGCCAAGCCATTCCAGCTCATTGCAATACCAACTTTTACTGGGCAGCACTGAAGTTTTTATACATTTTTGTAGCTGCTGGAGGAAAGGAGAGTACATGGTTAATGAGACTTGTATTTTGTTGCTGCAAAGTGACTTAAATACCTTTTTCCCTCTTTTGCTTTTACGTCAAGAATTTCACTGGTGACTGGTGTGGAGGAGAAATATTTTTGCCATTTTGGTAATTTCTAAGTATAGTTTTGTTTCCTGGGGAGATTAAAATGTATAGTGAATGGAAACTAAACAAGCATTTCTAAATCCACCTGAAGGGAGCAGGAAAAACACACTGAAGTTCCAGTAAATGTAATTTCTCCTTTGATATTCATATGTTTCATCACTGGGATCTTTCAGGATTAGATGCAACACCCAGAACAATTGTAACAGGCTTTGGAAAAAAAAGCCCTTGGCTTTTGGAGAGCCAGTATGACACAACTTTGTCACACAGCCTTGTCTTTGCATCCAGTTTTCTCTGAACAATTTGAATGCTGTTGATTTAGAAACTGATGTTTCAACATTCAAATAAGGAACAGGGGTGCTTGCAAGCATCTCTCTTCTCTTTCTGGGGCAGAAAAGCTTTACTGCCTTATTTATCATCTAACCCTGTAGCACAGTGCCTCACAAATAGCAGGTCCCAGCTGTAGTGGTAGAGGCTAAAAGTAGAGCTGCATCTCTCTGCTCTCCCTTCTGATAGCAGGACTGAGACAAAATCTGATTTCAGGTCCATAGGTAAAGGCCCAAATTCTGAACAAGAAGGTAAATGCTAATCCAGGAACCTGGCATTAGTTTAACATGATTTGTTTAATGCAGAATCAAATCTGTTTAAAATTTTATTTAATTTCCAACATCTTCATCCCAGCTTTGAGGGACAGATAATGAAGTACTAAAAAAAAAAATAAATCATTATATTGATTTTAATGCACAGATTAATGATTTTCAAGGTCACTGGCTAAGTCAGGAGCAGATTATTGGAGAGGATCCAGCTCTCATGTGGCTGGGGCTGGTGTATGTGCAGATGGTGTGGTTCATAAATCTCATGTATAAAGCGTGTGACAAGTGCAGAAACTTTAATTTTCCTGCTTTTCCTCCTACCTTGGGCTACATTGAAAAGGAAAATGGCACAGATTGCCCAGAGAAGCTGTGGCTGCCTCCATCCCTGGAATTGTTCAAAACTGGTCTGTGATTTTATTGTTGAACCTATACAAAAAAACCCCATGGTTTCTGAGTAATATAGGACTTTCTAACTGGAGGCCAAAGATGCTGATATGAATTAAATCTGGAAAGGAGTAGCTCTGTGAGCTGATTCAGGAACTTCAGTGAACTGAGCTTAGCAGAAACCTTCCTAAGCATGGATCACACACTTCAGTGAGATTTCCACAAGCTTCTGCATTTGTGTGACAAAAATCTGGTTGCTTCTGGCTGTTTGGGGACCTGCATTAGGGTAACATTATTGTTAGTAGGAAAGATTTAGGGAGGTGGAGGAGGACTGGGTCTGCCCACCCCTGCCCAGTGGTGCAGTGTTGACTGATGTGCCTTCTCCATTTCATGCCTTCAGTGATAACTCATCCATCACTTTTCCTTAAGAAACCACTGGAAGCACTCACTGTCAGGAAATTCCCCTTGATATTCAGCCCTAACATTTCTTTCTGAACTCCCATCTCATTATTTTTATTTATAACCTCCTGAAACACCTTGAACAGTTCCTTCCCATTCTTTGAATTTTCAGACACAGGCAGGCAGATATTCACATTCTTCTCAGCATTTACGCAGCCAGGCTGTTCAGAACTTTCCTTTAAACTTTCTTGAAAAGCCTCTGCTTCTGCAAGTCCTGTCTCCATCTTCAGCATGGATTTGGGTGAGGAAGAAAGTCTAGGGGAGAAGCTGTGCAATAAAAAGGGAGAACAAACCATCTGTCTTTTTGGGGAAAGGAAGAGAAGTAGAGGAAGGCGTCCAGCAAGAAGTGGTCTGTGCTGCTTCTGTAATAAAAGCTTGGGTTAGAAAAGAACTTTTTGGTTCTGTTGTGCTTTTTTTGAAGCCTCAGCACAGGCAAATTCCCCCACAGAACAGTTGCAGGAGCTTCACGCTCTCACTTACCTCCTCCTTGATGGTGGAGACATTTTTGGGTCCTGCAGAGCCCCATCATCTGCACTCACTTCCCAACACATCCCTTCTCCACTATGAGATGGCATTTCCTTACTGGCAGCTGGTTTTATCTTCTTGCAAGTTGACCTTCCAAAAGCTCATTTAAGGAGCTGCGGTGGAAAAACCAAAGATTTCAGCCAAATGGTGCTTGGCTTTTGTGACTGAACAAAGGAGTCGGCCAGGTTTTTGTTGTCTGAATGTCCTTGTCTGAGTTCACAACTTGTAAACCCATTTCCCTTTTCCAGCTAATTCTTCCTGCAGGGGCTCGCACTCCAAAGCTTTTGTTCAGTGCTGGGGAGTGGGAAGGCAGAGGTACCTAAGTGCCTAATTGCCCCCAATTTCAATAGGAGCTGCCCTAAATGTACCCCGAGGGATGCATATCAAAGACAGACGTTGTAAAGGGGATTGCTCTCTATCTGAATAGATCATCTCCTTAGTTCCTGCCAGCTCATTTTTGTCCTTTTAAAAAAGATTTAATTCTTTCGTTTTTCTTGCTGGCTGGAGAAGCTGAAATGCAGAGGGGAGAGAATGGTGAGGTTGGAAAAAGCTGGCTTCAAAACCTTCTGAATGCTGGAAAGGAGAGAATCTGTGCAAGGGGAGTTTCTGCAGCAGTTGTATTTCCCACCGGTTTAGAAGGTCCCTGCATATCTAACACGTGCTCCTCTTCCTCAGAAAGAAATTTGTTCTTGGCCTTTGCTCCCAGCCCGTATTGTCTCAGCCTCCAGAGCCCATCAGCTGCATTTTCAAAGTGCCTTGAATTCTGTCACAGAGGTGTGAAAATAGCAATGAATTGAGGTGATCTCCTTGCAGCATTCAGCAAGCAGTGTCACTACAGCTCATTTCTCGAGTTTCCACAGAGGATGCCAGGCACTGCTGAGCCCATATGTTACAACTATAAGGCAGCAGCTCCTGACCCAGAGTTCTTGTCTAGGTACAGCAAAGCCAGGATAGGATCAGAACAGATTTAGTGCTGGTTAACACATCTCCAGAAGCTGGACATGGCAGTGTCAGCCAGGCTGCTCTGCAGATCCTCCAAGGCTCCATGAAGATGTGTTTGCATGACAGCCCCACTCCCTGCTGCCGTGGGAGATGTGCCAAGTGCCACGTTATTTATAAAAACCCCACTCTCAAATGTAGATCTGTTATGGCAAGTCCCTGACATTCAAGGTATGTATCTATAATTACCTCAGTGATGCCCGTTTTTGCTGAGGCAGAACTTCCACCCTGTTAATGCATCTGTACTTCACATAGCCCAGAAGGCATCACTGCACTGAGAAACTGGTGCTTGTTGCTTTGTTGGGAGCTGCTCTGACTTCAAATTCAAAGCTAAAACATCTATTTGGAAGCAAGTGGAATAGTGGGGGTATTTTAAAATATCTGGCTTGCATCCACCTTCTGGTAAGACTGCTGATCAATTAGAAATGCAATTACCTAATCTGACTCGGGCTAGTGTATAATTAATTAACCTGATGAAGTCAGACAGTCCACATCCATCTCTAATACAGAGTAAATCACATCTACACAGAAACTACTTCACATCCCCTTGCCCTCGCTGAGCCTTGTGTGATGTCAGAGATGGATTTTCAAAATAATTTTTCCTCTTGTAATTTGGTAAACACTTGACAAGAATAACAATGTTCTGCTTGAAACAGTTTCCCTCTTCTTTCTATTTCAGTGACTTTTCCAATTTGCTGAAGTGCCTCGTTGTTCCCAATTTGCAGTGTCTACAGATGAAAGCACGGCCAATGAGGTCACCCAGAGACAATTTTTTATTTATGAATCTATTTTTACAGACCATGTAAAAAAGGCTGGAGCTTCCCCACCTCCTGCATCTTCCTGTCCTTTACAATCCTGTTCTTACTCCACAAGAGGAGTTGTCCTGTCCTGTGGTCCTTGGTGATGCCTGGTGGGATTTTCTGCAGCATTTTGTGGCTGTCCTGCTTTGGAAAGGAGCATTTTCTGTACATCCATCAGGGAGAAGGTTCTGCCCTTTGCTGGCCTTTGTGCCAAATTCGATGAGCTCAAGGCAGCCCTGAGAGTTTCATGACTTTGCATATTTTATTGCAGCTGCCAGCATCATAAAAAGGCTAAAACAGGATCCAGCAAAAAAGAGGGAAATCAATGGAGGATGCATTTGGGAGGTTTGGCAGCTACAGAGGGATGCAGCAGGATTTAAAGCTGGACATGGGCAGCCAAAGGGGAGCAAAGAAGGGGGAAAACACATTTTTGGAGCCATAAATTTTTTGTTTACACGAATTTCCTCCCAAGGATCAATACCAAGGCCAGGTTGGATGGAGCTTGGGGCTGCCCATGGCAGGGAATTGGAACAAGATGATCTTTAAGGCCCCTTCCAACCCAAACCATTTTATGATTCTGTGGTTCTAAGGACCTGTCATGATTTAGCTTTTCAATCCAAGGAAGAAGAGTTCCTTCCCACCTTGTATTTTCCAGTAATTATGTGCAATTTCTTAGATGCCAGCCAAGGAAGGGTGACAGAATCAGCTTCTCAGATAAATATGTTCACCTTGGCCACTGCTGAAATTTAGAACAGTATGTGGAGCATAAATAAATGTGTTTGCTGAATTAGCCTGACATTTTCACTGCAAATTCCCAAGGAAGGTGCTGTTTTACCTGTTTTTTGTTGTTGTAATTCAGTCAGGGTTGTTCTGCAGTTGATGAAAACGATTTTTACAAGTTGGTCCTTACTGAACTAATAATAATAAAAAAAAAAGCTGCCATCATTTACCAAATCCAAAATATTTTTCCCAGCTCTAGTTCCTAACATTTTTTTTCAGTGTGCCTGGAATGAAATAATGCTTTTTTAAAAATGCACAAGAATTTGAAAGAATTTTCCTAAGGAATCCTTGGAAGCCTTCCACATACCCTTTATTATTATGACTTTTTAAAAAATATTTTTGGTTTGGTGCAACTCTCATGATGTGTTTGAATTTATTGAATACTTTCAGGGGAAGAACAAAAATAAATAGGCTGGGCTTTACTGACTAAGCACGACTAAATCCAGGGGGCTGCTTTTGAGATAATGTGGACTTTTATGAGTGGGAGTGGGATTACTCAAGTGGGATAAAGTATCCTTAATCCCTGGCTAAAATACCTGAAAGATTTTTGCCTTAAGATAGTCAATTTAGGGAAAGAACAGACCTTACAATCATATTTTATGACTGGCTGTGATTTAGCCCAGCCCTGCTGGTGGGAGCCAGCCTGCAAATACCTCTCATGAAGAGGCAGTTTTTGCAGAGGATTGTGTTCCAGCAGGACTCCTTGTGCTAACAGCTTTCCAAGATGACTTAAAGTATCATCACCTATCCCTATGAAATATAAATCAAAAATTCAGCCCTTCCCGTGGCAGGGGAGCAAGGGAGACTGAAATGCAAAATGATTTGTAAAGCACTGAGACACACTGAGAACCTGTCCAGCTTTCAGTTAGGAAAATGTAGAGTTTTTGCAAGAGGCAGGAGATGTAAAATCCCATTTTCCCATGGGGAACAAAAATAAAACTCCATTTTAGAGAGTTTTCTGCTGGTCTCTTCGAATTTGTTGAGTTTCTCTGGGAGACAGGAATTCCTGGCAGGGACAAGGCCTTTGATTCTTCACCTCTCTGGAAACTGAGCTGATGTTTTATTTTTCCATGGTGCAGCCTGTTCCTGCTTTGTTGACCTGGATATTCCTCCTTGTTTAGAGAACTTTTGTGTTAGGCTGGAAAAACAAAAACATGAGCTTTTGCTCATTTTTCATCAAGCTAAAATGAAATACAAAAAGCCCAAGAAGGCCTTTGGTTTTCCAGAGGCATTTTGGATATGTTAAAAGTATTTAAAATTCCAAGTCTGACAACTGGAGCAAAGGAACTTCAGTTGATGTTTATTTCTTTTGGTCTTTTAAAAGCCTTCTCCTCCGTTGTTTTTTTGTTTGGTTGGGTTTTTTCCTACAATGGTGAAAAACAATTCAGAAAACTGCAATAGAAAAGGACCCTTTTCCTTGCTCTTTCTCCCAATATTCTGACTTTGAAACTCCTCAGGGTCTTAGAAGGGAATGATGCATCCTGTGTGCAGGGAGAGAACTCCCCTAGCAGGGCACTTGTTGCCCCTGTTGTGGAGGATAATGCAGGCATGGGAATAGCAGGATGAGGAAAGGTTTTTTTTGCTGAGTTTTGTTGTTATTATTTTGTGGAATTGTTTTGTTGAGGAGTTACATGGAGAGTTGTGAGGGGTTTTTTTGAGTTTTTGATTTGTTGTTTCTAAAAGTTTTTTTAATTTTTGTTTAAGGTGTTTGTTTTGTTGTTATATGTTGAGTGTTTATTTTGTTGTGGGTAGAGATAGAAATGAACACAGATTATAGATATAATAGACAATAAATAGATATATTCATTTCTCTATATAAAGTATTACTAATATATAAATATTTAAAAATCTAAATATATATTTATAATATCTATATTTATAGAGATAAACTCATAGAGATAAATACAAAAAAATCTGTTTTAGAGATAAATACAAAACCATTTTATAACTATTAGTAAAATACTACAAAACTCATAACTTGTAAGACTATAATATAAATTAAAAATAATAAACATCTAAATCTAAACACAAAATATCATCTCAAACACTTTCAATCCCAACCTTAATTAAAAAAAAAACCCAAAACCCAACGTGGCTTCACTTCCAGCACTGAGCTCTGAGATGTTAAATGGGCTGAACACTTCCATCAGCCCCAAATTGAGTCAGCTCCTAGTCCAGGTCTAATAAAGCCTTGATCATTGCAGAAGCAGCTGAAGCTGCAGCACAGCAATCAGCTGACATCCCCTGGGAGCACTGGCACTCAGCAGCAGCAGGAGCAGCTCAGCAGGTGAACCAAAAATGTCAAAATGTCACAGGAGGAGCTGAGATGGAGCTGGGACAGAGGGGCAGGGTGGGAGAGGTTTTACAGAGACTTCTGTGAGCCAGAGAGAAGTTTGATGAGAGGATCCATGTTTGATAAGAGGATCCATGTTTGATAAGAGGATCCATGTTTACTCCTGAAAGAATTTCCTACCAAGGTCATTCACATAGAAAACAAGAAAGAAAAGGATAAATAAGAGAAACCTGCAACTGCCTGTTCCAATGAGCACTTCCTTTGTCTTTCCTGACCAATGAGTAAAGTGTAAACTTCTGAGTTTTGTAGGAATGTATAAAAAGCATGCATGCTAGAATAAAAACAGTTGGAAGCCTTCTGAAAATGGAGTGTGCTGCTTTGTACTGTGACTGTCTCAACCATGACAGGGCAGGGCAGGGTGGGTTAAAGCATCCCTGGGTGATGCAGGGCTTTGACAAGGGGCTGGGCTGGCAGAGAGGAGCTGCTGCAGCTCCTGCTGCAGGCTTGGACTGGCAGGAAGCCTGAAGGGAGGCCCTGGGAGCTGTGGGTGCAGAGGGAACAGGAGCAGAGCATCCTTCCCATCCTTCCCTGCCTGCAGGCTGCCCTGGGAGCACTCCCAGTGCTGGGCACAGACTGAGAAATCAGCCCGGGCTCAGAAATGAGGTTTGGCTGCAGATACATGTGGAGGACAGAAAACCAGTACTGCAAATTAAAGATATGAACAAAATGAAGGGAAATGCCAGCTCCTGCCACAAATGGACAAAAGCAATGCTAATTTTAAAAGGTGATGTGCTGCAAGAGAAGTGTTAATTACATGCATGGCAATGCATACATTAACCTTTCCCAGTGTGGGAAATATTTCAGCAACAGGCCTTCATTCCTGCAGGGAAGGAGAATCTGTGCTCTGATTACCTCGACTTGGGGTTCACATGGTAAAAATGTGAGTGGTGACAGATTCCTGCTTGATGGGACAGTTTTGTGCCATTGCTTTAAAACACAGCTGCCATGCCATGGTGGCACCTTCCTGCCCCACAGGGAGGGCAGAGGGGGCTCCCAAAAAGCCATCCCTGAGGAGAACATGCCACTGGCACCATCCCAGCATGATGCTGCTGTTCATAATACATTGGGCACATTTATCACTGCTGCATCTCTGCTGTGAATCATCACAAATTAGTCAAATCCTGACCTGTGTGCACAAGTCAGGAGCCCATTGCTGACACTGGGTAATTTCCCTGAGTGAGAACTTGAAGATTAACTCTTGATTGCTTCATGCTGGGATTAGCAACATTTCAGGGCTGATCCTGGTTTCACATCCAACCATTTGGAGAGCAGGGCTGGAAATTATGGACCACTTGCCATTCAGGCAAAGGGGTGCTCCACCTGTGGGTAAAGATCTTTTAAAAGGTGAAAATCATACCACCCCTTCTTTCCCACCAAAAGCAATGACATACCCTGCCTGCATTCAATTTTGCTCATTCCTGCCTGCCTGGATTTTTGTTTTAATTCTTACAGAGTGCATGGAATTGCAACAGAACTCCCCACGGCACAGGGATAAAAGGAAATCAATCATGTTTTTGACACTTCCTGAAGGAAAGTGTTTAACATACAGGAGATCCATCACAACCACTTGTCAGATAAGCCACCCTGTGCTTGTGGTAACCTGAATATGTAGCATGCCTTAAAATGAAATTAAGCTGTTATTAAAGGATGCAGAAAATCATTCTCTCCACCAGACTCCTTGTAAAGCATCCTGCCAATTTCTGCCTGTCTTTTTAAAAGCACACCCCTCCTATGACAGGGTACAAATGGATTTAACTTCTGCTGCAGCTCTTGGGTTCAAAACTAGCAAACTCACCATTAATCATTGATCTGGCTTGTCAGGTTCCAGCATCAATTATTGCAGCCCTGGCACATGGGGCTTTGGAATTAAAAGCATCCATAACCTTTTTGTGGAAAGGGCCTTCCTCTTTTTGGCTCAGGAATCCCATTTTTCTTCCACATCACACTCATGGCTTCCATAGAGGTGGCTGTTTCCCAGTGCAGGTTAAACCTCTGAGCTGATTAAATGACAGCAGTAAATGGTACCAGACAGATCCCTCCATAAGCAGAAGGTGTGGTTTTTTTTTTTTTTTTTTTTTTTTTTTTTTTTTTTTTTTTTTTTTTTTGTTTTTTTTTTGAGCTGATGCTCTGTTCCCTCCCCAGAGTTCAGAGGTTCCTCTGTCCCACTCTCTCTGGGAAGGATGGAAACCTCTGTACCTCTCTTTTTTCTCAGTATTAATGTCTTTCAGTTTTAGGTTTGTGAGAATATCTCTGCTTTTCATCCATTCCAGCTGTGACAGATATTTGATAGGTAGGAATGGAAGTTAGAGCCATCAGAGATGGGAGATGAATCAGTTGACATTCCCCTGGAGTAACAGGATTCAGATTGGCTCCTGGAGGATGGAAAATGGCTCTGAAAGGGAATCCTGAAATCCTGGGCTGGGGAAATATGGTTTTGTAATTACACTTGTTGATGAAGAAAGGATAAGCAAAGGATAGAGCAGTATTTCTTTTCTGACTGATCCAAGAAATATTAGCCTGCCAATTTTAGAAATCTATGAAAAATCACCTTGTAGTTATTAGGGCTGGGAGTTACAATGAATTACAGAATCCTTAGAGCAATATTTCTGAGAGGTTTTATATAGACACATTTCTTAGCCCTGAAAAACAGGGAAATAATACCACACATGGGATTTGTGGGCTGGTAAATGAAAGCAACCCTTGCTCTTAGCAACATGAGTGCATAAAAGAGCTGAGTCTTCACTCTGACCTCGGTGGATGTTGCAATCCACAAATTAATGATCACATTCTACCTGCTCATGGGATGCTGCTCCAAAATGGGCAAAATTTCAGAGGGATCTTCACTTGCAGAAGTGTTTTTTGGTCTCAGGTGTGGGCAGGCAGCTGCCAGGATGTTTTGTCACCATTTCCTCTCGTGTTTAATGGTTGGACTGGGAATTTCTCTGCCTTCCATGGTTTATACAGCACTTATTTCAAGGCAATTTTCATCCTGCAGTGGCACCATATACTAAGGTGGATGTGTTTATGGGATATGAAGATTAAGAAGAAATGGTAGGGTATGAGAATGGGGAGAAGTGCAACCTACAGCATCATTTTTTTTCTCTTCAGGATTTTCCAGCTAAAGTAAATCAACAAAATGTTACTGCTTAGAGCCTCACATGGAGCTCTTTCTCTGGATGGAAGAGAATCTGTGACTGCCCCATCCCTGGAAGTGTCCAAGGCCAGGTTGGATGGGGCTTGGAACACTTGGGGATAGAGGAAGGTGTCCCTGCCCATGGCAGAGGGTGGCACTGGGTAACCTTAGAAGATCCCTTTCAACCCAGACTATTCTATGTTCCTATGAAGTGCATCCAAGTGAATGAGACAAAAATAAAAATCTCATTTATTTCAGAGAGAAAAACCACGGGCGTTTGCACAAAATATTTTTGAGGCAAATGTTTCCTTTTCATTTATCTGCTTTATTAGACAGGAAAAATTGGTCTCTGGACCTTACCAAAACACATACCTTAAATCAACCCAAGCAGCTAAGGACATTAGGCCAGTGAGCTCATCACATCCTTTGCTTTCATGCCTGACCTGGAAGCTAAATTAATAAACAGATTTCTGCCTTGTCTGGCCAGTCAGGTGTGGGAGCAGACAAGAAAGCATGGTGAAGGTTTGTCCTTCAGAGCTGGGCCATCAGCTGGGGCTGCTGGAGGGGTGCAGGGCCCATCAGTGCCTGGACATCTCTCCATGGCTTCACTCGGAACCAGCCGGGAGGAATTGCTCAGATAAACTCTGAGGCCGTGGGAGCTGCTTGAACTGCAGTCCAGCGTGGTGGAAATTCAGGATTAATGACTTCATCACGACCTATGAGTAAACCTTCCTGGTGGGGAGCTGAGTCACTGCTCAGCATAGCAGCCCTGGGTGTCTCACAAACCCCCCAGGAGCCCCTGCTGTGAAAACCAGGAGCTGCTGACCCCATCCTCTGCTGAAGGCTGCTCTTAGAGGGTGGAGATGCACAGGGTAAGGTATTTGGGGAAACCGTAGTGTGGTACCTTCCTCCTCCTGCCTGTTCACAGGAACCAGCACTCCCTGGGAAAAATGACACATAAAGGGCTCTCCCTTCACTCTGAAAGCAGACAGGGGAGGTTGAAGAGGTCAGTGGGCCACAAATGTTCTTCTTCTGAAGGGAAATAAAGAAGTTGCTGCTTTCTATTGTTTGATTCATTATTTAGGGGAAGTGAAATTAGCATCAGTCAGTGGCCAGGCTGTCTGGGGCCCTGAGCAAGCTGATCTCATGGGTGGCATCCTTGTCTGTGGTAGGGGGCTGGAACTAGATGATCTTTAAGGTCCTTTCCAACCCAAACCCTTCCATGATTCTATGATTGCACCTTTCTAGAACGCTCCAAACCCCCATATTCTGGCCTAACCTAAAACAAGCCCGTGGGTTTGGCCGTGCCTTGGCAGTGAAACAGAAGGGATGGAAGGTTTTAATGTTTTTTTAATGGCCATTTCCTCCCCAAACAAACAGACTCACTCCAAAAAAACATGGAAGAGCTTGGGGAGCTTAGAGATAGGCAAAAATGTAGATCCTACTCATTCTCCTGCCATTTCCAGCCCCACAGAGGTATGGAAATTGAGAGTTTTCTGCCAGGAATTCATTTCCACAGCTGATTTTGCCAATCCACTCACTTCCCCATCTCTCCCTGGTGCCACTTGTCTCTGGGCTGGTTGTGGATTCAGGATCACTCACTCAGGTGGGGTGTCAGCCCCTCATCCCTCGGGGAGCCTTTGCCAGAGCTCCCCTGCTCCTGTCACAGGGAGGGCTGAGCTGGGAAGAGCAGGAGTGCCAAAAAGGGATTAGTGAAACCGCTTACGCCCCGTAACAAGGCGGATTAAAGATAATAAGTCTCATCAGGAGGCTCAGTTTAATTGCTAGGATTATGGCAGCAGTGGAGAGGAAAGCAAACGGGAGATGGGTCTGGAGAAACACATTCCCTTCACCTCCCTCACAAACTGGAGGAGGAAACTGGCCCGTGATTCAGTTTTGCCTCTGATTCCACATAATGACTAAATCCTGCAAAGATAATTGGTGTTGTGACCATTTGTGCTGGCAGCTGTACTCCAGTACTTTTTAAAATCATTATCTGTTAAGACATTTGCAAATATACAGTGAGCCTTGCAATGCCTCATTAAGGCACTGAGGAAGACAGTCATAAATTTTATTGCCTCAGCATTACATGTTGGAGTCATAATAGTGCAGATCTGTTGTGAATGTATAAATTCCCTTATCGCTTCAGCAAAATCTCTTGTTTTTCTACTGTGGAGAAGGGCATAAAAATGAAAAATGCCATCAGCATTCAAACAGAGAAGTCTGACTGGCTCCATTTTTTTTCATTTAAGGAAAATGCTTGCTCTAACCACATAGAGGATGTATTTTAGAATGTAACCATACTAAAACATCAGACAAATGCTATTCCTGCAGCAATTTTAGGCAATAGATTTATCTATGTTGTTTCACTTCCAGCTCACTGTTTCTCCTGATAGACATTAACTTTTATTTCAGGGTCTCTATCCAAACTTATTGAGGCCAGTGGAAAGATTATCACTGCTTTAGTTCACTTTTGCATCAAACCCGTGATCAGGGCATCTCAATTTTTATTAGGAGACAACAGAATAAATTTGCTAGTGATTTAGAAAAATTATTTTGCCATTGGGTTAGAAAAATTGGGTGTTATTAAATGGAGCTGAAACACAGAAATTCATGTGAGATCATCCTGTATTCTAGGGACAGGCCTCCAGTCTGTCTTCAAGAATTTGCTGTTTGCTGTTGTAAATTTGTACATATAAAAATAAACTTCAGTGAGAGTTTAGTGCTGTGAGCTTTCCACAAGTCTAATAGTGTTTAATACTGTTAGTAATCCCATCAGGTGAGTCACCTGTGTCTTATTCCACATGAACCTGGTGGAAAAATGAGCAGAGATAAATATTATTTAGCTTGATGCAATCCCAGGGCTGGTATCAACTTCGCACTGTTCCTCCTGCTCATCCTCTCTGCAGGCCTTTGGCTGTGGGGAGGGACTTTTCAGGTTGTGTTTTCTCCCTGATGTGCACACGAGTCCCCTCGTTGTGCAGCTCTGTATTTGCATGCATATCCAAAATAAAAATAAAAATAAATAAATCCCCCTTGTGTGGCTCCTCAGAAGGAGTTAATCTGTTTAGGATGGAGCCATCTATCCTGTGGGACCAGAGAGAGTTGCATTAAGTGACAGGGATGCTGGAACATCCACAATGGACTTTCACTGCCACGCTGACACGGGGAAGGAGACACAGAGCAGGGACAATAAAGTGACACCATCAATATAAAGCCAGCTTTACCATCATCATCCCCAGTGATTTAATTCAAGGGTATGAGATCATTCACTTTGAGTTAATGCAGAAACACAGCCTGTGCTTGAAGGTCTGAGCATTTCCATAGAGATAAAAATACCACTCACTCACAAATTGTTCAAAGCCTTCACTTGCTTTTTGGAGCTGGATTGGCACAAAGCAATCTTTTGATGCTCTCCTAAACTCTGCAGGAGAAGGAAATTCCTGCCCTACACTGTGAAATGGAGCTGGGACAGCATCTACTGGAATGGAAGGAGCAGGAAAGGGACGTCCCAATATCCCTCAGCCTCCAAAAAATGTTCACCTGTGTCCTGAACGATGGAGCCAAGCTTCAGACTGGTCCATAGGCACTGGATCCCTGACATGGCCCAGCAGCTGATCCCTCCACAGCCTCTTCCATCCTCCTGCCTCTCTTTGCTACCCTTGTTAAGAACATTTTTAAAAGGACAGAAATAAAGCAAACACATTTAGGGTTTGTCATTTCACAGGCAAGACAAAAATCTATAAAAAGAAAACTAAACAAGGAATCATAGGAAAATCTTACCAATAAATGAGAGGCCCCAGAGTGTTTTGATCGCTAAAGCTGTCCAGAGGCGTTGCCAGATTTTTTTCCCAGCATGCTGGAAAATCTCTTCCCTGGGATAGATCTGCTTTGTCAAGTGTTGGGAGAATTGGTCTGGCCTTGCTGGAGCTGAGGGTGGAGTTGGGAATGAAGCCTGGCTCTTGGTTGAACCCTGCCTTTGAACTGGATTGCAGAGACAGGAGCACCTCCCGCCATAGTTTAGGGACTGCCACAAACATTTAAGCTTCAGAAATTTCTTCCCCCCTGCCTTTTTCCAAGCTTTAGGTTTCTTCCTTCCCCTCTTGGACTGTCTCATAATTTTGGGAGCTTGACCTCTGAGCAATGCTGGCAGCTGTGCATGCCAGTGTTGACATCCTGGCCCCGTGCAGCTGCACAGCCCGCAAACCTCCGTGGGCAGGAGGTCACAACACCCCTGGAAAAACAAAATTAAACTGAGAACTAATGATTGGCCTATCCCCACACCTTCAGCTTGAAAATCTGAGTGCATTTAAGAACACAACTGGCACCTTTCTAAGGGCTGGCACTGCTACCTCTCACTCAGAGTGGGCAGATTAGGAGGGACAAAGGCTTGGCTTAGTTCCCCAGAATCCCAATCAGCTCCCTAAAACACACCAAGGCAGGGGAGCTGGCTCAGGCTGGTTCCAGTCTGGACCAAGAAGTCACTCAAATCCGAGTCAGATCCTCGTTCTTGCCTTGTGTAGGATGTTGTACAGCTGTGTTCTTGGTGAGGGGACAGCCAGCTCTTAGTGAGCTTCAAAGTACAGTCAAATGTGCTCTTACTGAATCGCCTCCAGGGCTGTAAGGAGAGTATTCAGCATCTACAGGAAATAATTTTAGGATTAAACACAGGAAAGGACTTCCTACCCTCTTTTTTTTTTTTTCCCTCACTTGGAAATTAATATATTGTCCCTAGATGCATAGTTAAGGGATATTGATGAGAGACTGATTTTCATCAGATCCCAAACATCTCTGGTGCAGCACCTTTATTTCTTTCAAGCTATCCCATGAGAATATGAGGGTACAGGACAGCAGAGCAATCTGCAGCATGTTATTAAAAAACTGGAGAATTTCACCAGCACCCAGTGCTGATATTACAGCTTTCATTACATCCCTATTACAGCAGCAATTCAGTGCCTCCTTTTCAACTCAGCCAGAGACTTCTGCAGGAATTCCTGTGCATCCTCCTTCAGCCTCAGTGCACTTTGAGCATGAGAAGCTGCCCCAAGGAGAAACCATGTGAATTCTGTCCTCAGCACAGCTGATGTGCAGCTCCACATTTGACAATGGGCAGATGTACAAGGCTGGGCTCTGTGGCACTGCTGTGAGGTGACCTCCCCTGAACTTTATGATGGTGGGAACCAAGCAGCCCTAAATGTTTTGCAAACGACCCTCCTGCCCAGAAAAACCAAAGGCAAATTTAATTTAGGGTTAAGCAGAGAGGTCAAATGTTCTCATTGCAATGTGGAGGACTGAAAAAGAAGCCTGGGCTTTTCAAGGTTCAAACTTGGGCTGCTGCAATGTAGGACAGGCCTCTGCTCCTTGGATCTATCCCAGGGAATACTTTTGTTTATGTTGGTGTCAAGGACAGCAGCATCTGGCCCAAGACAAGAGGCTCATCCACTCAAGCCCTTTAATAACATCAGACATGGTGCTTATCACTTCTCATTAAAACATAAAAGGAAGCCAAAAAGGAAGAGCACAGTTTGTTCCATTTCTACTCCAATTAGATGCACTTTGTTGCTTTCTAGATCATTCACCCCTGGTCCAGTTTAAGTTTGTTTTAAGGAAGGCTAATCAGCCTTTTAACCAGAGAATCCTTGGTCTCCCACTGCTCTCCTGAGTGGAGCCTAATCAGGTGGAAGGAACATTTCTGCTTTGTGTAAAGGCTGATGCTGAACTGAAGAAGTTCCTAGTCAGTAAATCACCACTGAGGGCTGCCACGATGCTCTCAGTCATGTGGCATAAATAAATGAGACATTATATGTCCAAGAAAGAGGCAAAGAACATGGAATTGTGTGAGTAAAAGAGTGGGCTACATCCACATCCTTCTTACATTTCTCACATTTCATTATTTTCAAGCAAGGACTGAAGGAAACTCCTGCTCTGACCAAATGTAGGCTGAAAACAGATTTAGAAAATAGGCCTTGTGATGAACAATTCAATTTTTCCTCAGTTTTTGAACAAAGCAAAATACAAGTGGTACATGTGGAAGAGGGAAGGCTAAGCCACATGGATGTTCCCATGCAGGCAATACCAATTCTAAATACTATTCGTATTAGTTTAATACTAATATTAAACACAATGGTGTTTAGCACTGTTTAATGGTGTTAGTAATCCCATCAGGTGAGTCACCTGTGTCTTATTCCACATGAACCTGGTGGAAAAATGAGCACAGATAAATATTATTAACCTGATGTAATGAAACCCACTCTTGGATTAAATTTCTCATTTCTGTTCTGGTGCTCTATTTGCCTCCCATCTGGGCATATAAAGCATAGAGAAAAGCAGGGTAAAAAAAAAAAAAAAGGGATCATGAATAGCAAAATCAATAACTTGTCCAATTTGCAAACATCAAAGAAATCTCCTAAGAAGTCCTCTTAAAGAGGACAAGATAATAGACTCTCTTTTACTGTCCATTATCACAATCCATTTGCATCATGAGCACAAGAGCTCTCCAGGTAACCAAAGCCTTTGCTCTTGATCTTCACTTCCCAGTTTTTATGGAGTGGTGATGGAAATGGAGATGAGGCAGAGATGGTGGTGGCTGGGGTTCAGCCCTGGAGCAGGAGGAGAGAGGGAAATTCTTTGCATGTTTAACTCTGCTAACTTCACCAGGGATGGTGTTGGGCTATTGTCTTGGTACAAGATGTTTTTATATTTTTATGAATGGCCTATTTATGCAGCTTCTATGGAAGATCTTCATCTGGTGGGAAACAATGGGGAGGGATGAGGATCTGCTTTGCAGGGTTACAGATCTGACATCTGAGGGCCCCAGTGAGCCCAGTGAAGATAAAGTCCATTGTGTTCAGATTTGAATAGAAGGAATGTTCAAACTTGAAGCAACTTGAATCATTGTTTGATACCCTGAAGAAGCTTTCCCTGTCCTTTGGTTCTGGGTGAGAGGAAGACAGGTAGCTTCAGTTTCTTCTCCCTGGGAGAAATGAGCCTTTTTCTGGGATCAAGCAATTTGAGGCAAACATCTTCCTCAAACACCTTCTTGCAGGGCTGTGCCTGAGCTTGGCTCACTGCTCATAGTGGGACTGTCTTTACTGCAGCAGGACCTTAATTCCCACCTTTTCCACCTCTGCTGACAAATTTCTAAGTAGCGCAATGGCAATTTGCTTCTGAGTGGAAACATTAACAGCATGAATATGTTTATACACTCACCAGGAGATCTGGCATGGAATAAACTATGCATAGTATTCTTACATAATTACTCTCAAACAAATTTCACACTTGGAAAGCTGTCAGGTTTTTTCTCCTATTATTTCCATTTTTTCTCTCTGTGTCACTTTTTATTTTTTTTACCATCTTTGTGACTTCTTGGGTGGCAAACACTGGTTATTTATGTTGGATTTGTGACACTGGCGTTGGTCAGGTTCCTAGAAGACAATTGCAAACACCTTCTTTGATCTCCTGCACAACACAGGCTAAAGGAACCAAGTCAATAATTCTGTCTTCAGCTCATAAAGCACACTTGAAGTATAGCCTATCTCTCAGGGAGTTATTGTCTTGATGCATTGGAGCACAGACCTCAAAAAAATGGAGACTCCACCACATTTTCCTTTCTCATAGACTTCAAATGAAAAACTGGTGAGCCACCATCCCCTAGGCCTAATTTTCTCTGCATACAGCACTGACATAGACAACAAGTGGGAAAATAACTTCAGTATGCTACAAAAAGAATTGCTTTTAAATTAAGACATCCCTGTCTGATGTAGCATGATAAACTCCCCCTTTTACACTTAACCAGCCTCTCTGCCTGAGCCCAGCAGCCAGAACTGTGTCCTCACACCACCTTTGGGGCTTGATGACATCTCTGCTTTCCACTGGGCAAGGCTGGGAGACCTCACAGCAGGAGGAGCTGTGGTGGCCCTGTCCCTTCCTCTGTGGTGACAGCGTGTGACAGCCCAGCTCTGCACCACGCTTGCTCCAGAGAGAATGGGAAGAAAGGAATTAAAGCTTGAGGGAAAGCAACATTTTCCATCAATGGGAAGTGCCATTTGTGAGCAGCTTCCCCTCCTGACTGCAGGCTTTTGGCACTCCCTGGCCTTGGGCAGGAGCTGCAGCCTCTCCTCGAGCTCCCCGCCCCTCACAGGAGGGCAGAACAGTGGGGTAAAATTAACCAGGGTGAAAACATAAACTGGGACCAGGCCTCTCCTCTGACCAAATGGGCTGGGCTCCATCCACCTCAGAGTCCTGGAATGGTTTGGGTTGGAAAGGACTCAAAGATCACCTGGTTCCACCCTCAGCCATGGCAGGGACACCTTCCACTGTCCCAGGTGCTCCAAGCCCTGCCCAGCCTGGCCTTGGGCACTGCCAGGGATCCAGGGGCAGCCACAGCTGCTCTGGGCACCCTGTGCCAGGGCCTCCACACCTTCACAAAGAAGAATTCCATCCCAATATCCCATCTAAACCAACTCTCTGTCAGGGTGAATCCATTCCCCCTTGTCCTGCCACTCCAGGCCTTGTCCAAAGTCTCTCTCCATCTTTCCTGTCAGCTCCTTCTGCTGCTGCAAGGCCTCAATTAGGTCACCCTGAAGCTTCTTCCTTCCAGGCTGAACAATCCCAATTTTCCCAGCCTTTCCTCATGGCAGAGCTGCCCCATCCCTCTGATCACTGGTGGTTTCCACACTCTGGACTCTCTCCAGCAGGTTCTTGTCCTTCCTGTGCTGGGGACCCCAGAGCTGGAGGCACAACCCCAGCTGGGGTGGCAGAGGGTCAGGCAGGAGCCTCCCTGCACAGTTTGCTGGGAAAAGCATGAAACCTCCCTAGGATTATCTATTCATGAATGCTGAGAGCAAGAGCAGGCAAAACTGTGATTCCTGGGGTGTAAACCAGCACCACATCTCCATGTAATGCAGCAGGAATCCTCTTGTTTCTGACAGATTCACATCTCTTTTACAGCTCTGAGTACAGCATTGCTTTCTGACTCTTTTATTTTTAATAACCATAGATGTTTAGCTGTCTGTTAAGCTTAATGAGAATAATTAGACTGGATCTGGGGGAACAAAATAGACAGTGTTGGTTTAGCACCATGCTATTCCCTGGGGACGCTGCTCGGGTGGCTGAGAGACTGGAAGAAATCATCTTTAACAATGAAAAAAGACTTGGTGAGTCATTCCAGCTATGAAAGGGATTAAAATATTTTTAAACAGAAGAGCAGTTATTAATAAAGTGCAGGAAATGATAGGGAGTTATTGCACTTTGAGCAAAAAGACAAACACGACTCCCTCCCACGTAGTACCCACTTTGATGAAACTCTCCCTCCCTCTTAAATCTTATTTTTATTCCCTCTCAACTTTCTTTCAAAACTTGTTTACTGAAGTGGCCATGATGTTATCCTTTCTCTGGGTGGATACTCCTCTGCAGTAAATTGTTTCTACTTCTCAGTCTCTGAAACTGGGAAAAGTATCTCCACTCTTTGCTCAAAATGACAAAACATCAGTAGCCAATGCAAGAGTGCCAGACCTCCTGAATCCTCCTGAGGCTCCTTTCTTCACAGATGTCTTACTAATGCAGGAAGTTTCACCTGTGCCATGCATCCACACAAAGAAAACTGCCAGTAATTTTGGTCATGCTACATAGGAATGGCTGCAGAATGTGGCCCCAGTGCTGTTCTGACAGCAAAATTTTAACAGGAGGAAAAAAACCAGTGATAATTATATTATCAATGTCCCCCAGCAGCCAAAACATATTCTCACACCCATGGAACCCGTGGTTTTCAGAGATGTCACCTGGCACCTAGGACACAACATTTTCTCCATTCTCTATTTTAAACTTTGACTTCCTTTTTGAAGATAAATTGAATACATTTGATAATTGCACAAGTCCTTTCACGTGCTGACATTTTCCTTCCCTGCAAATATCGTAATGCACCTTATTTTTCTCTTGATAAGTTTATGAATTTACTGTAACTTCTTGAAGTGTTTTGGCTGCTTCCCAAGGAAATTCAAAACAATCCACTCCGCTTCAGCTGAAGTGCAAAGTCCTGTTAGCTTGAGTGTTTTCTGACAGGAAAGCATTTTCCCCAGAACCTTTGCATCAGCTCCCTTCTTAACTCAAATCAAAATGTTCAGACTGTGCCCCACCTCATCCAGAAGGTTTTGCCCAGCTCTGGTTTCTGGCTGCAGGAATAACTTTGTTCTGATTTACTCTTCTCCCTCCCTTTCATCGCCAGTAATTGGATCCCACCACTGGAAACCAGCCCAAACCCCAAGTTTAATTTTAGCCCATGATGCTTTACTTTTGTGATAGCCACTTTGCAAAGCACAATTCCCCTCAGCTACCAGCTCATGTTTTGTGTTATAAATCCTCTGAAGCACGGGAACACAAGGGAAAAACGTCCTTCTTCATCCTGAAAACATAATACTCAGTGGCTGGAATGTGCCAAAATGGAAAAAACCAATTATTTTATGATGTATTTGATCCACATCTAGTGCTGTAGAGGGAAGATATGATCCAGAAAGTTACGAGCCACAAAATGGATGTTTCAGAGGAAATAAACAAAAACAAGTTCTTATTTTTCCCTCTTTTTTTTTAAACTGATGCTTCTATTGTCATAACACCTCAAGCCCTTTATAAGAAAACCACAAAGTTAAGGCTCATTCCCTCTCATTCTCTCTGAGTTGAAAGATGAGGCTCTGGGGCATTGAGTTTAATATCCCTATTTAATATCCCTTTAGTCTATCCTTGCTTCCCTGTTTTAACATTTGTGACCCAGGCTCATATTTCCTTTCTGGATGTCTTCTGAACAGTGAGATGAATCTTTGTTTAATTTTGGCTTTCTTCCCCACTGCTGAGATTGTTTTATTTCTTGATCAGCTGTTATAGCAATGATTTTCTGCAATGTTTCTCTTTTTTTCTTTTGGAAACTGTACATCTGCTCTTGGCATCTGTTCCATATCCTTTATGAACACTGAAGCAGGGAATTTATTTAATTTTTTTTTTCTTGCCGAGGCCGAGTCTATTGTCTAGAAATTATTTTCTTTGCCTTGAAAAGCCCACAGTCTCCTTCATCAACACTTTCACATTGGAAACACTTCCTATTGCTCATCATCTGGTGGAATTACATTTTATTCCATGTCATTACTTTCCATGGTATTTCTTTAGAGTCTTTAGTTGCTTTCAGTAGCCATTCCAGCCCTTCCCCCTTCCCTACTTTACTGTTCCTTGTTACTTCTCACACATCCATATTTTCTCTTTTTTTAATGCTACCACTGTATATTTAATGACTTCCACTCTCTCTGAAGCTACTAAAAGCTGCCTTCAAAGCTCTGGATTTTCTACCTTGTGTCATTTTGACCTCTTTATTCCACAGAATTTCATTGCATTTCCTCTGTTTGAATGCAAACATCTCTTTTTTATCATTTATCCTCCCTCACAGTGTGAAACAAACCACTTATGCTGAAGAGTTTTAGTCTCATTGAAATATTTTGCTCTTGATAGGTTCAGCTCAAGTGGAGGATCCCTCTCTGTGTAGTTCTTGCATTGGATTTAGCACTAAAAAAAAACCTTGTGCACCTCAGCAAAGTGCTTGACTAATGCATTTATTGCTCCAACTTGTTTGTGTCTGTGAAGTTATCATCTTTCATCTTGAAGTATTATTACACACTGCTGGCCAGTAAAGTGAAAATGGACAAACACAGCTTGGTTTAGAACAGATCTTTAAACAGATCTTTTAATGCTTCACTGAAAAATTACCAACAGAGGCTTTGCTCTCAGGAGAGTGCCAAGAACTCAGAAAGCTCAACAATTACAAGGCAGGGGCACAGGGAATGTGAGCCCAGCTCAGACCAAGCATTTCCAAACTCCAGGGGCTGTTGGAGCTGCAAATTCCCTGCAGCTGAACCAGTGACTCTGCAAAGCTTAGAGTGAGGAAGGGGCTCAGAGCTCCTGGGGTGCAAATTCATCACCACACCCAGCACCCCCAGACTCAGATATCAGGGCTCCAGCACAGCCTGTGCCTCTTCTTCTGGCTCTTCTGCAGAGAAGGGAGTGGATGCCTCTTCCAGCACCCTCTCAAAACAAAACTCAGCTGGGGGAACATTTGTTTTCCTTCCTATGTGTAAGCAAGAGAAGCCCTGGAGCAGGAGATGTGTACAAATTAAATGTGATACAAACACTCATCATTGTCAAATACATGAGGAATTCAAAACCAGCCCAAAAGAGACGCCTAAGGTGTAAAACCAAAAAATAGATTAGAAATTCAGGCAAAGAAGTCAAGTCCATAATGGATTTTAAAATCCTTAATAGCTAACTGAAAGCAGGACTTAATTTTTTTTTCAATTTTTCACCCTAAGAATTCTGTTGCCATTAGGAAATATTTTCTCCTTAGATCACTCTGGAACTCGAGACCCTAGACTACTCTTGAAATTAACTTCATAAGTTATATTTTAAGATGATTATTTAAAACAAAAAATCAGTAGGATGTAACCATCTGCAAATGCTTGCAGAGCCCAGTGGATCAAAGTTTTCCTGATTTGTGCCATAAGAGTTTCACTTATTGTTCATATTTTGATACATCATATATTCCCCCTTTGGAATATATTTAAAAATTGGAATGGCATCAGAGAACTCATGTTTCAGAGAAAACTTTGCAAAATTGTCTAATGTAAGTTCCCCTGAATTCCACATTTCCCATTATCCTTGGGGATAATGGAACAGATCCATCACAGTGATGCTAAAAAGGTTTATTGCAGTGAATGGAAAGAGCTGGAACTCCTCATCCCACTGGCATTTATGGCTGGTGGTGGAAAAGAAACACCTCCTTTGGGGGAAAGGCTGGGGGAGAGCTGTGCTGGGAAATCAGCCACGTGCAGACAAAGGGATTTCCATTGATATTTTAATGCAAAAAAATTGTGAGAACGGCATCCGAACGTTCATTTGGACAACACAAACAATCAAAGGAAACCAGAGCAGAAAAGCAAAGACAGTTTGTTGGCAGATGGAAAAGGACTGGGAAGTTAATGGCTTTGGGGAGGACTGCCCTGTGCTGGAGTACAGCACATCTGGTTGGACCCCTGTCCTAAAAGGAACAATGTAATAATTGTGAACTGAGCTGGCTTTAGATTCTCTCCCTGAAAAATCTTTACATAAAAGCTATACCCTAGATGAGATTAAACTGCACCATTTCTGTGGAGTAAGGAAATCCACATCAAAACCAACTGCAGCCAAGTCTGACAACATGAGGTTGTATTTTATGAACAGAAAAAAAAATCCCCATTCATGTCTTCCAGAAATGAGTAGGAAAAGGGATTTCTGTAATAGAAAAACCTGCTGCAATGGCCACAACTCAGATCAGATCCCTCACAGATTTGGATGCTATCATTCACCTCATTTTTAGCTTTTTAGTTGTTGCAAATATAGATGTTCCATGCATCTATCATTTTAAACCTTTCACACTAGAATGCAAATTACTGAAACAGTTCACCACACTCACTTCTATATAATTTTTGGAGATATGCTGACAAGTGCAGTAGAGTTTTGTCAATTACACTAATGAAAAGTTGGTTTTCCGAGCCTGGCTATTGAAATGAAATTTGCTGTTTATAATAAGTGTGATGTCTTGTACTTGTTGAGGCAGCTGCAAATGAAAATTAATGATTAATCTCAGCACTTGATACAGAAGGCAAGAAGAAATTGTGCATGGGAATTATTGGTGACCCACCCAAAGTAACTCATTGCCATGTGGGAAAGTTTCACAGCTACACTGAGGAGGAATAAGGAGTTTAAAGATGCCATTGGTGGGGCATAAGTGACAGTCCCCCCTCACCTCTGTCTCCCACACCTGGTGACACCTGTGGGCAGCAAAAGCCACCTGTGATAGGGAGAGATGGTGCAGGAAATCATCCAGGCAGCCCAAAGGCCTCAGTGATGTCATTATTCTCATCCTCTTAAAGCTTCATCAGTGCTGCACTTTAAATTAGCTGAGCTGTTATCATACCTGGGCCAGGGTGCTCCTTGTAAGTCAGCCATTGATTCAGTGCAAACATACCCAGCAGAAAAACACCAAACACATTTCCTGAGCTGCCCTCTAAATAACTTTCCTAAAGCTTTCATCAAACAAGAGATGAATTTTCTCAAACTAGCAGCATCACACAACACAACCCATTCTTTTCTAAAAGCAATGCATGCCACATATAAGTGCATGGCCACTTGTTTTCTAAATTAAAAGTTTCCAGATTTCTCTGGTGCTGCAATGGAAGAAGAAGGGGGAGTTTACTCATGGCCTTCCCTTCTGACCATGCCTGCGTGGAAGCTGAGGCTGTGGACCACACTGAAAAACTGCTTTTATTCATAGCATTCCAGTCTGCAGGCTGCAGCACTCTTCAGCCACCAGGAAGATGAAGACAGCTCTGCTGATATTTGACTTTATCCCTTTGAGTTGTTAATTAACATAAGTAAACACTTTCCCTGCAGAGAATGGGATAATATAGTGAAGATGTTTGTAAAAAGACTCACAAGAGCCATAAGGACAGAGCCACAAGTGGTGTGGGAAGCTTCTAGGAGCATCTCTACCTCCTTTGATTACCTGTTTCTGGAGCAGGTGCTTTCTGTGATTCTGATTTCTAAAGAGCTCATGTATATTTTCATTTTGGTTACTGAAGTTCTGAGTATAAACAAGACTGAAATCATCAGCTATTTATTTTGCATTTGGGGACTGTCAAGAGGAGTAAAATGATCTGCATACACAGTTCAAATCAGCATTATTTGGCATTTTGATGCACTCAGGGTACTTAGCCATGAAAAATCTTGCAGTGTTGAATAGACAATTTTACAGCTGGGAGACTTTTTAGACTTCTGTTTATGATTGAAGCTACAAGCCACAACCTATCCTAGCAAAAAGGCTGGACTAAAGCCAGAGTTTTGAAGTTTTCTGAAGTGGCCCATAGCATAAAAAAGGTAGCACATTTTTATTATAGCCTTATAATAAATATATATAAAAATATAATTATAGCCTTATAGTTTTCATGAGGCAAAAAGAAGTGAGTGCCAAGTTTTCTCTCAGTCCCTACACTACATTTAAAACATCTTTTCTGAAGCTTTATAGTTAAGTGCCTTATACTTGTTAGAGACTGCCCAAGTAGCAGCTATTTCCTGAAACAGGCTAATGCTTTTCATTGTTTAAAGTTGTTTTAGATTGTAGGAATTAACAGAGACTTGGAGGAAAAAAACTATCCCCTAAGCCTGTAATTAGTGTCAGCCTACAACAAGCAGCCTCAAATCCTGACACTTTTTAGCTTTGCTATATGAAATGCACCCATTTCAGTCAGGGTTTCAGCTGCATCACACTTCCTGGGCTTCTCCAGGTTTTTAGGGTAAGGACTTTAATCAGCAGAGAGCCCCTGGCTGATGGGACAGAGAAAAATGAAATCACTGGGCAGACAACAGCTGAGAGATGTGAAATTCCTTCACCTGCCTGCATGCAGGAGAAAAGACAGGTTTTTTTTATGGAAATGGAGCTGACAAGTTACCTCACTCTGCCAGCCAAAAGCAGGCACCAGCTGGCCCTTGCTGCAGCTGGGATGGTGCCAGCAGCAGCTCTGGGCAGGCTGTGAGACACTGTGGGCATCCCTCACCCACCCCAGCACTGCTGGGGCAGGAGGATGCCAGGGAACAGGAGGAACTGATGGATCATGGATGGGCTGTGCAGGGAAAGGAGCTGGAGAGCTGTGAGCTCACCCTCTGCAGGGAGACTCCATGGAGAGGGAGCTTTAAATACAATGTGAGAGGTGGTAGAGCGCCACAAAAATTGAGTTGCCAGGCAAAATGGCAATTTGAGCATTCCTCTCTCTGTTGTGGGGTTACATCAGCCAGCAGACATTGTCCCTGCTCAATGCAGGGGGGTTGGAATGATGATTTTTGGGGGTTCCTTCCCCCCCAAACTGTTCCATGAGCCTTGTTCAGCCCTGTGCAGCACCAGGAACAGCCTCACATCTCAGCTCGTGCTCTCACCTGCTCTTCAAGGAGAAACTCCCTCCAGTGATTAACTATTCTTTTTATTAGACTTCTCTTGATACTTGGCTCTTCCATTGTATCCTCTATGTTTACTGCATCCTTTATGTTTATTGCTCTTTCTCCTCTAGGCATAAACATTTATTCCCTTCCTCTTTACTATTGCTTTTACCTATTTGCCAACATCTGTCCCGACAGTCTTTTCTTGGCTGAACAGACCACAGACTCTTCAAGTGCTCCCACATTTTTTAGCTGTGTGATCATTCCCCCTCCATTCCCATGCAGAGCAAGGCCAGCTGGGGCCAATCTCAGCACCCAAAACAGAGGAGCCCAAAGCTTTGCTGGACTCACAGAAGAGAGAAGGACTCAATACCTGATGTGAACAGCCAGATAAAACCTCAGATAAAATCTCAGCTCACTTTGATTCACTGTTGAATCACTGTGCCCAAGGATCCTCTCCCACAGGAGTGTGAAATAATGGAGATCCCCTCTCTTGAAAGGTTTGACTCACCTTCCCCAGCACCTGGCACTGCTGCCCAGATTCCCTCTTCTCCACTTTTCATGACAACAATCATTTATCAACTTCCTCAAGCAAAACAGCTTAAGCTGGGCTGCTGCTGTTCATTCTAATGAGCCAAAGCCTCTTCATATCTTTAAAAGGATTTTGGCTGTGGGAAGGTCAGAGGTAAACAATCCACTGTGTCAGGCTAGATTAGATTTCATTTTAAAGTATGACACCTTTTTCTGTTATTAATGCTGCCAGGCTCTGAGGAGCTTCATTAACTGCCTACAGCAAAGCCAACACGATTTTTTGTGTGGTTTTTTTTTTTTTTTTGTACAACAGAACAGCCAGTAACATCAACAAATATTTGTGTTATAAAGGGAGGTTACCTTGAACTCTACAATTAATTTCAGGTTTTTTTGTTGTCTTCTTGCTCCTCCTGATTTTCTTTAGGGGTAGCCTACCTTACTTAGTGTCCTTCACAAATGTTTGTGCCTTTTTGGCTGTTGGTGTCCATTGTCATCTCAGGGGACTGAAGCAGCTCCACCAGACTCCAGGAGAAGATTTATTTCTTATTCTATTCCTTACTTATTCTTTAGGCCATCACAGTCCATTAAGTTGCACCTTGTGCCTCCTTTCATTTGCAAAACCTTTTCTGGAGTGGATTTATCTGTGGCTTTTCTAAGACCCCAATAAGCACCACCTGGTCCCATCTCCAATCTGGCCAGGGTTAAGGGAGTGTGACAAGCATTTCCTGGAGTTATGGATTATAACACTTAATTAAAATGTACTTCCACGTTCCTTCACTTGCTCTGAACAATAACTCACCTTTTTCAACAACCTGACCTCTGAAGATGAACAGCTTCCTTTAAGCATTGCCTCTGAATAAAGGAATTCTTGTGAAAACAGCAGAAGCACCCATTATGTAATTAAAACTTCCCTGTTTACATGGAAAATCACTGAGACTAATGCTGCAGGAAGATGAAGACTTTAAAGGGGAGAACCTTGACTTTCAAGTTCCGCTGAAGAACATGAGTCATCTTTGGGAATGGGATTAAAGTAAATTTCTGCTTCAGCAGCAGGCTTTGCTTTGGGACACTCCTTTTCCTCTGCTTTTCTGGCTGCTTGATGTCTGTGCTCAGAGTCAAGCTAGGAAGGGGAGAAAATTAATGCCATCAAGGTATTCCTGCAGCAGCCTGTGTGTCGAAATTGGGGATGTGAGATCTGCATCACCTCAAACAAGATTATCCTGGCTTCTCCAGATCTCCAGACAACTTGTTTGAAGGATAGAGTTTTACATCTTGGCTAAAAGAGCTTTACAAAATAGGTTTATATGCATTGATTGTTATAGTGACAATGTTGGTGATAGAACCTTGTGTACTTCACTGTGCATGGTGAATGATGAACAAAGCCATCAAAGAAGTTTTTTTTTCCGTTCAAGAGAGAGGGGGAAATGTGGGAAATGGATTTGTAGAGAATCCTCAAAGCCTGACAGAAGGCTCACACAGTGTGCATCTGTATGCAAACCTTGAGATAAGAAATGCTGGCTTAGAAATGTCATGGAATAGCACAGACATTGCTGAGAGAGAAATGGAACTGGAAACAAATTTCAAAGGATGGCTTGCAAATAAGACTGGATACTTTGGAGAAATAGAACTGTGAAAGATGCACTGTAGTGGGATCCACGAGGGGTAATTTTAGATGATTTGCTTTAAGGCATTTACAGCCTGGTGTGGCAAAAGCTGATAGGCCAAGAAACACTTACAGTGTATTGTAATTAAGAAATAATTAGCTTCTGATTGTGATGGCGTGAATTATAACATCTGTATTGTCTCACCCTTCAGATGAGACTGAAAATGGAATAAAAGTTTTTAAAACACCTCTCAGTTACCCCATCTCTGGGTCAGAAAAAAGCTTAATCTGACACTGTGCACTGAGCTGGTGTCACCAAAGTCCTGTGGTGGTGATCCCAAAACCAGACATGGTTTGGGACAGGATGTTCTCATTCTGAACTTACTGGTGTGGAGAGAGAAAAAGAAAGTTCATGAAGAGTCTTGATAAAGGAGACTGTGCTGGAAGTTTTACTCTGTGCTGTTTTTCTGGTGTTGCATTTTATTACTGCTTGTTTTCGAGGTGGTGTTTGAATTATCTATTCTTTTAAAGGTTATAGCCAATAAAAAAGGTAGTGCCAGCAGTTCACTGCCTGGAGAAGATACTCTCAACAACACAGTTAAAATAGAAAGGAAATATGAGTTACTTTATTGATCCCTTAGGAAGAAGCAAAGACAAACAGCAAAAAAATAAAAAAATCTGCAGGCTTTGACCTTTATAATATAGGTAGCTATAGAATAGGGACTTGAATGTGCATCTGTAGGTGAACTTCTACAATTCATACCTCATTTAAGGCATTCAAAATGACATTTTTAAAAGCAGGCTGACCTTTGCTGTTTGACAGTGTGTTTAGAGTTTCCATCATCCCTGAAGGTGGAGGAGGCAACTCTTGTTTCAGGGCTTGTTGAGGTGGCACTCTCTCCCAAGAAATCTCTGAAAGGCCAGGGGGAAATTCCTTGGTAAAAGAGGAAGCTGTTCCAGAGAAAAGGGAGGGGTAGGGGGGAAAAGGGTGGGAAAAGAGGTTGCAGACAACTTCTTAGAGAGTCCCTTTTGTGAAGTCATGGGGGATCCCAGTTATCCCACTGCCCCTTGGAGAGCACTAGGACCAGGATCCCTCCTGGAAGAACTTCTGCTCATCACATGAGTGATGCAAAATAAAGTGCAATATTTCTAAGAAGTTGTTAGAACTGAGTTCATCTAGAAATTCCCATACCTCTGTGTGAACAGCTCTGTCACAGGGAGGGGACCCATTGACACAGTGCAGTAAAAAATCCTGGAAAAGGCATGTGGGGAGGACTTGCACAGCCTGCAGCAAATCCATGTTGCCAGATGTGGTAGCCCACACTGCAGTAGGGGATTTGTGGGGATTTGGAAGACATCAGCTGAGAAAATGAGACAAGGATCAGAGTAAAGCAATTCCAGGAGCTGTGTGGACACAGAATGATCCTTTAGGAATGTGGTGAATATAAGAAACCTGAACCTAAAAGGTTTTGATGAGCATCACTTGCAAAACAACATATTAAAAACCAGAGTTACTGAAGTCTGGTTTAATGTGAAATAGGGACACTTGGTGGAGAAATATCAACACTTATCCAAGAACACCTTCCAGCAGAATGTGTCCTTCAGGACACACCTGAGCTCTGAGAAACTCTTGCAGGTGTATTCCCCAAAGAGGTGGCACTGCTTTTGCAAAGGCTAAATTCCAATATCAATGAAATGCTGACAACCAGGGAGGTGCAGCAAACCCTCTGTGTGGAGAGGCTGTTGTGGAATGTTATTGGAATCCCTGGATGTGATTTGAAAACTATTAAAGGAATAAATTCCCTGGCAATGTTGTGTCATCCCATTGACATCTTGCTGGTGTTTATGGGACTTGCCTGCTTTATGTTGTAAATAATGATTTATTATTTTTTTTTAAGCCAACCAGGCTGACCAGTTAACAATAAATTTATATTCAGATTCTAACTATACAACCAGCTATTAAGAAATATCAAGGATTTACCTGTTTTTTCAGACTGGTAGAAGGTGACCTTTGTTTTAGATGATCAAAAATGATAAGGGTTAGAATTGCTGGTGAAAACAAAACCGAGAGAAGAAGAAGGGTGAGGAATTGGTAAAATCTACTTTTTTGGAATGGAAAAAGTCTGAGGGCAAATCCCAAGAAGGGCTGTGGTGGTGTGAGCAGGAAAAAGATGTGTTGTTATTTTCTTGGAGGCTTCATCCCTGGGTGAAGGGATGCTTGGTGTGTTATTCACAGAGAAAATGCCAGCTGGAGATGAGTTATGTTCCACTCAGCCCCGAAACTGTGCTCGAGAATGAATCAATTCTGAGCTACAAAGTGTAAGAAAAGCACATCATATTTATGTGGTGTCAAGTTTATGCCCTTGAAAGTGCAGCTCCCAGGACTGGGGGCTGAGGGGCTCCACAGATTTCAGGGAAGATCTATGGATGCAGCCCAGCTGAGCCACAGAAAATGCTTGTTCCCTGATGAAGTAAGTGCCATTTATCTTTCCAAAGTTACAATCAAATCTAGAGGAAGCAGCCAAGGGAGAATAGGCAGGCTTAATTATTTTTTTTTTTATCTTTTAACCCATTTTAGATTTTGTTAATAAAATTCTTTTCAAGTGTGGCCCTGCATGGGTGTTAAGAACTGGATTTATTTTTCTGAGCAATGATTTAATACTTTTTGATGAGCCCATATTGCACATGGGTGCTATAAATTTGAACTTCTCTTTTCAGCACACTTGACCACCATCCTGATTGTACAGAATGGCAGATTTTAGGGTAACATTGCTGGAAAATGGCTTTCAGGGATAATTTTGGATTTTTTTTCCCCTCAAAATAGCCTGACAACACAACCTCTATGTCTGTATAGAACAAGCTTTCCCATAATTTTCAAAGGTTGGGTAGGTTTCTGGGGCTGGTTTTCAATGGAAATAAAAAAAAAAAAAAGAGTATTTTACTCTAAGTGCAACACATTTACAAGTTTGTGCATGCCTGGGGAACTTAGATTTTCTTTTTGAGGTGTCACTGCCCCCTGAGGTTGGGTGCCCACAAAGAAATGACCATGGGTTCTGCCATCCTTAATTCTGGTCCCACCCACCTGTGGTTGCCTTACTTTCTATGATGAAATTCTGCTTGATATCTAATTTTCCATTGCTGAACTTTATTACTAACGAATAGATAAGTGTGAGCCTGAAATCCAGGTGGAATTCAGGAGCTGGTGTGCTCCCACTTGTTCCTCCTGAAATATTAATCCAGACTCCTGGGCTTGATTCATCCCTGAGGTTTATTTGTTTAGGGACCTTCCATGGGAGTTGGGGAATGAGGGATTCATGCTGTGTCTCAGGTGGAAAGGGATTTTAAACCCACATCACCCCTGTGCTAATTAACAGCTCAAGAAGACAAATCTTCTGCCTCTTCTTCCAGAGGCCCAACCATGCCCCTGCACCTGATGCCTTGTGTAGGCTGACCTAGAACAGAGGCTGGACAGAGCTTAGGAATAAAGCAGGGATTGATCCAAAGGATCTCCTCCATGGATCCACCTTGGGCAGCACAAGAGCCCAGCCAGGGCCACACCCAAGATGAACCAAAATGGTCCCAAAATGCACTCCTGGGCACGGGGTCTCTGCCTTGGATCAGTTCTGCTCCATTTGCACCTTGGAGTTCATTGTCCCATCCCAGCTTTAGCCCATGCAGTCCCATCCTGCTTGTTTTTCTCTCTCCAGCCCACGTTGTTTGTGCTCTTGGGCTGATATTTGGAACATTTGTCCTTGGTCCCCAGCTGGAGCAGGAATTGTTTTGTCTCCCTGCTCTGTGCAGAGCTCACCATCCCCAAATATGAAGCCCAGACTCACACACTAAAGAAGCACAGAATCTGAAAAATGTAAAAGCTAAAACCTGAGGCATCACACCCACAGCTGGGAGTTGGCTCAGGGCCATGGATGGTGGGGCAGGCACAAGTCCAGCTGTTTGAAAGGAGTTTAATCCCTGCTCCCCAGCCTGCTGTTCAGCCAGCAATGTCAAATCTGTGTCAGCACTCCTGTTTGCATTGTGTTTTTCAGGCATTTAATTATTTCCATCTATTTTAGGAGTTGTCGGTGCACTCTTGCATGTCTGGCCCCTGAAGCTGATGTGTAACTGCCTCTTCTTTGGTAAATTTAAACAGATGCATTATCTGATGAAGAGCTTTTTGTGATTTAGAAGCAGCAGTGGGACTGAGCGCAGCGATCAATCAATATTGATTATCACAGTTTTTCCTGGGCTTGAGGAAAGTGTGCTGTAAGGAGGGACTGCAGGGCTCCAGTGCTGCTCAAGCCTTATCCCTGAGAGAAATCAAAGTGAGGGTAATTAATGCTGCTGGCATGGACATTAATTCTGGGCTGGTGATGATTTGGCCATTAAAAGGAGCGTGCAGCCTCTCCCATAATGTATTGCACTAAGAGGGTGAATGTATATTTGCCTGGATTGAGTTTGATGAATTATCTACCTCGGTCCTGCCACTGATATTTTTCTAAAGCTCGTTAAACACAAAGTGGTGGCAAAGCCCCGGGTTCTGCCTGCTGCTCCTGGGCCACTCAGAACACGTATTCCTGAGCCAATGTGTGTTTTCTCTCCAGCTGTGCAGAAGGAGCAATTGAGGCTCCCAAGTGCTGCATGCAATAAAGAGCTGTGTTAAAAAGAAATACTGTTACCTCAGTCTTCCCAGGGAAAACAGCTCTGGATGGGAGGGGGGCTGGAGAGGAAGGGATTATTTCTGAAATAGCCCTTTGCTTCTGTGTGTCCTTGAAGTCTGTCCCACCCCAGCCTCTCCCTGCCTCGGGCTGGGGGAATTGCTGGGTGTTCTGTGGCCCCTGGCCTGGGATGAACTCGCCTTTTCTGCTCTGTTTTGTGCAGGGTCCAGCCACAGAGGCAGGTACAGATTTCTTGTAAATCATCCTCTGAGCTCTGGTGGCTTTTGTGTATAAAAATCTCACAGTAGAATGGGTTACCACATCGTGGTGACAGTCTCCCTCTTCTCCATATCTCCCTTTTGAAACAGTAAAAGCTCATTTGTGCTTTTAAAAATAATAACTTCCATAGATTACAGCCTCAACTGCATGCCAGCCTGTGTGGCTGCAGTATCTGAACCCTCTTTTATTCCAGAGACTTAACATAAAACTCTTCTGATTTGTTGTAAATGCCCTGGAAAAATCCTGCTTTGGGTGGGTTTAAGGTGCCCCTATTGCTCTTTAATCCACTAATCCTTGAACCTGCAGCCTCCTGGGCAGAGCCCCTGGGATGCTGAATAAATGCAAAGAGAGCCTGGCACTTTCCCAGCCTGGGGGTAAGGTTCATCTCTGCCTCTGGAATCAAGAGATCCTAAATCCAGAGAGCTGCCAGCTGCTTTGGGAGCTGCTCTGCCTGGAGGGGTTGCAAACTCCAAAGTGGGAGAAGGTTTAAAACTCTGGGGGTTCCCGCTTTTGGGGTGCAAACTCTACTCGTGGGTGATGATGGGGACACTTGGGGACAGCTCTGTGGGTCCCTGTGACCTGCTCCAGCTGTGCCCTGCTGGTGCCTTGGATGGGAGGTGTGCAGGAGAAGGCACCCCTGGCACCAGCAGGCTGCAATTAGTTTTTTGTAGGAGTACTCCAGCAATCTTGCTTTCATCCATGGCCAATGGTAATATTCCAAAGTGGAAATGCAGAAATAACTTGGAGCTCAAAGCAGCTTTTGTTCACTCGCTGATAGAGAAACTTCCTTTTTCTCCTGACACACTGCAGCCACTGAGCAGGAATTATATTTTAATTTTCCCTACAATAAATCCTCTTTTCTAAGTATCTACATCAGCTGAGCTCGTGGTATTCTGTAGGTATCCTCCAAAGGGCCAAGTGGTTACAAAAAGGAAAGCTGTGCACACGTCTCAAACCTTTTCCTCTGTTTAAGATGAAGCCTGTGGAGTTGAGCTCTGTCCACCCACAAATAATGATAGTTCTGCAACAACAAAACTTGTTGCTGATATGGAAATAATCACATCAGCTTCACCTTAGCCCCCACATTTTCCTAAAGTAACATGTCTGGAGACAAAATACTGACTCACACAACTGCTGAGGCTTTCTGATCTGTGAGTGAATGAATTCCAAAGTTCTGAGTTGGAATTTATTTATATTTTTAGTGTTGCTTTATCAAAATGCTTGTCTCCAGCTAGCTAGTGGCTGCTCAATCTGCATTTGAAGCCTCTTATTAGCTTGATGCTATCAAATTTATTTAACGATTCTTTGTTTGCATATCAAAGACAAAGAGTGCACGGCTTGCTTGCTGAGCTAGATCTGATCTTGAATCTTGTGTTAATTCTTTGATCTGGGTGCTCACAGCACCGTGTAAAACAACAAACCACAGCATTTTCATTAAGATACGCCGGCGATACCATTTCCTGAGAAAATAAGATTTTATTGCCGGATCTTCTGCGGGGTTAGGGAACACGAGGCTGCTCATGTAGAGCATGGAGAGGTCAGAGACACCACCAGGCTGTTGGTGAAAGAGCTCATTCACCCCTTGAGAAAACAGCCAGGGGAGCAGCCCCAGCCTCTCCCAGGGGGACAGGGGGGACACGGGGCAGTGACACCCAGGGCAGAGCCCTGCAGGGAGCTGGGAGAGCCACAGGTAAAAGGGAGGGGAGGGAAGCATTTCCAATCCCATGAAATCCCATTAAAAATAGGTTAAACCTGCTAAACCGCCCCAAATCTCGTTTGTTGCACTACAGTGTTGATTAAGAGTTGGGGTTTATAAATCCTCTTGGTTTGGTTCTCCCAATGAGATCTGCACAAGGGGGGGAAGGAAAGAGTAGAAGCAAAACCTGCTAAACCACCCCAAATCTCTTTCCAAATCTTGCTTGTTGCAGTACAGTGTTGATTGAGAGTTGGGGTTTATAAATCCTCTTGGTTTGGACCTCCCAACGAGGAGATCTGCACAAGGGGGAAAAGGAAAGAGTAGAAGCAAAACCTGCTAAACCACCCCAAATCTTGTTTGCTGCACTACAGTGTTGATTAAGAATTAGGGTTTATAAATCCTCTTGGTTTGGACCTCCCAATGAGGAGATCTGCACAAGGTAGGGAAAGGAAAGAGTGGAAACAAAACCTGCTAAACTGCCCCAAATCTTGTTTGCTGCACTACAGAATTTATTAAGAATTTGGGTTTATAAATCCTCTTGGTTTGGACCTCCCAATAAGGAGATCTGCACAAGGGGGGAAGGAAAGAGTGGAAGCAATGCATGGATGCAATCCAAGGTGTGCATTGTGATAATTTATTTGTGGGGAATTTTGGAAGGAATTTGAGATGGGATTTTTGAGTTTTTAGATGATGTTATTTATTTTTTAAATTTTTTATATAGGTAGGATGAGTGAGTTTGGATTCTATTGTTATAGTATGGTTTAGAAGGTTATAAGATTTTTAGTTATAAGATTTTTTTAAAGGAGTTATTGATTAATAAAATATTGTCAATAAGGATATTTATGTTTTTGATTTAATTTTTAAATATTTTGTTTTATGCACTCATAGTGTAAGTTTTTTTAGTTAATTATGTTATGATATATAAATTTATAGTACTGTATTTTAATTTTTCTTTATTTTTGTAGTTACTTTATTTTTTTCTATTTCAAACTTTAAAACATGAATTTTTAACATTTTTAAAGTTTAACATGTTTTTGTTTTAAATTAGAAATTTATGTTTTTGCTTTTAGCGCTTAAGTTTGGAAGCTTTTTCTAAGGTTTCAGATTAAATCTTGTGTTTAATTCTAAGCTTTGGCTTACAGGCTTAAAGTTCTGAGAGTTCTTTGCATTTCAGATTCCAAGAGTGCCTCACAGCACAGAGCTTGTAGATTTTTCCTCCCTTCCTAAGAGAGGACTTCAGCAGGTGTTGGATTTTTAACCCTAACCATGCACAGCCATTCATGACCCTGCTCTGAGGGAGAAGTCTGGAAATGCTTTCAGCATCTGAAGAAAGGCCCATGATTGCCCCAGAGCTGCTGCAATTCCTTCTGCAATATTTGGACCTCTGGCAGAAGCCACAAATCCTTGACCTGTGCTGTTGGGCTGGTCCAGAGCCTCGTGGTACCCAAAGTGGTGATTCACAGAATTCACAGAATTCACAGAATTCACAGAATTCACAGAATGACCAGGTTGGAAGAGACCTTCAAGATCATCAAGTCCAACCCAGCCCCAACACCTCAGCTAAACCCTGGCACCCAGTGCCACATCCAGGCTTTGTTAAACACACCCAGGGATGGTGACTCCACCACCTCCCTGGGCAGCCACTCCAGAACTTTATCAACCTTTCTGGAAAAAACTTTTTCCTGATATCCAACCTGTATTTCCCTTGGTGCAGCTGAAGACTGTGTCCCCTTGTATGTCTTTCTCCTTTGGAGAAAGAGCCCAACCCCAGCTGAGCACAGGCACCTTCCAGGAGCTGTAGAGAGTGATGAGGTCACCCCAGAGTCTTCTTCTCTCCAGGCTAAAATTGATGGTGCAGAGGTAACCAACAACACAGCCCAGGGGAAGGAAACTTCAATTGCTGTTATCCTGTGCCCCCCTGGGAGAGCAGCGGGGCAGGACGGGCCAGGAGGAGCTTTTCAGAAGGATTTCTTTGAAGTTTTTGTGAATGGCTGCAGACAAAGGGCAGGATGTGCCAGTCAGCTGCGGGCTGCAGGGTGGGATGGCAGACTGGGAGGAAGCTGATGTCTGGCAGTAAAGGCTGAAGGGTTTCTTACTGACGGCTGAAAATCCCGTGTAAATGTGATTACTTTTTATTTTGCTGCAGTAATGGCTGTGGATGGAGCCTGGAGGAGCAATAAAGCCCCTGTCACTTGGGAGCCAGGCAGGGATGGAGCTGCTGTGATTCATTTGCCTAATGGCAGCAAATGGGGTGGTGGAATTCCCTTCCCTTCCCTCAGCCTTTGGGGCTGTTCCTGGTGCCTTTGGGGATGATGGATCCTCTCAGGAATAGGGCACAGACTGCATTCACAGCCCAGGCTCCTTGCCCAGACCTTGGCGAGCCATTAAGGAGCTTTTTCCCTTGGAGGCTGGGAAATGCCAGCAGTGGATGAGGATGTTGAAGCCCTGACTTTTGAGAGCCAGATTAATAATTGTTTCTTTATTTTTTTCCCCTTAGTCTGAAGTTCACAATCAGTTCTCCAGCTAGACTGTGCCTCAGCAAAAACTCTCATTCTAAACATTCAAAGAGGGAAGTTAGATTCAAATTTTGGGACTAAGCTGAAATGTCTCTAGATATGCTGCAATTCTCTTCCATTTTTGTCAGACTGTTGAGTCCTGCTTTTCCAAAGAGCCTATTTTTGGCATAAAGCTGGTATTTCATGAGCTTAAAGTGCATTTGGCAAGGCTAGGGATGCTGCATTCATTGTTATTTCAGAGCCAGCAGAGGAGAGGAGATGCCTGCATTACCAAGGGACAGTTTCCCATTTGGGGCTTGCTGAAACTAATCAATGACATGGGATTATGAGCAAGGTTTCCCCAAGGTTGAGGATTTCATTGGAACACTTGCAAATGATATTAAAGTGAGACCTCCAACAATGCTCTTGATGAAATTTAACCTTTCTTAACTAAGGAGCTGTGATGGATTTCATCCCAGAAATCTCCTGGATGCCAAGGAGGTGATTCCTGCAGCCTGGAGAGGAGATCAAGTCCCTGACATATAGCATGGTTCTGGTTAAATAAACTGTGAGTTCTCATCTGTACTGCTCTGCTGATGTGATTTTTGTTGCAAGCACCTCTGGGTACTGAACATCCAGCCCTTCCTTTTTAACACCAGTGAGCTTGGACAGGCATGAAAGCATTCCTGTGCTTCACTGAGCAAACTGCAGCAGAGATGTGGCTCCAACAGGTGCCTGTGCTCTGGTTTTACTGTCAGGATGTGGCTTCTGGTGGGAAGGTGTGCAAGGTGCTGCTGAGCAAGGGAGGGGGAAAAGGGAGCCATGGAAAAGCAGGAGAAAGTTACTTGCATCTCCATCATCTTGGGCCAGCTTTACTTTCCATCAGTGTTATAAAGTGTTTGTTACAAAATTAAGGAAATTGTGTCTTGGGTAATCAAAGCAAAGGAAAGAGGGCTGTGCAGGCTGAGCGACCTCCCAGGATTGTGTAGGAGGCTGATGTCAGATGGGAGCCAAGTTCGGTATTTTTAGCATTTGGGGTTTTTTTTCCTGCTTTATCGTGTTCTGGGCTTTATTTTTTTTTTTTTTTTGGTCTTTTTGTTGTTGTTGTTGTTTTGCTTTGTGTTTTCTTTTTAATCATCCCACCAGGAGAAAGGAGAGGTCTGACAAGTCATTTGAAGGCTCCCTGAGAGCTCTGCAGGAGCAGCTCCAGCAGAGCAGGTGCAGCCTCAGCTGCAGGTGCTGGGGAGGAACCTCCCACCCAGATGGCAGCTGATTGTTCCCTTCTCTCTCTGCTCCTGATCCCTCCTGATCCATGTGGAGAAGCTGATGGCACCTGGCAGTGACAGGGGTGTCACTCAGGGGTGGCTGAGCATTGGTGCTGTGCAGAACACAGAGCTGGGAGCAGCTTCTAAGGGAAATTTTTGTCCCAGAAATTTGTGTGTCATTTTCCCTCCCCATTTCAAAACATGATTCCTTTGGGAACAATTCCATACCCACAGAAAGGAGGCTGGCTCCTAGTTTAAAGCTGAGGTTGCCCCTAATAATCCTTTCTCCAGTGAGATTTGAAGTGTTTCGAGAATACTAAAAACATAATGTTTGTCTTTTTAGAGGAGGAATCTCTTTTCCTCTTGCCATTTTGCACTGAAATCCTTCTAAAATGATTGAAATGCCTCCCTCAGAGTGCTGTTTCATCTTTGCCTTCTCTTTTGTGTCTCTTTATTTATGGAAGCAGCTTTGCTTCCTCAATAAACAAGAGCTACATTTTTTCTTGATTTCATCAGGCTGCCAGCATGAGCTGCTCAGGACTCAGCTCTGATTTGCTGCAGACTCCAGCAGAAGCAGTGATCAAGGATGAGGTGTGGATCTGATGGTAATGTGGGCACAGGCATCTGGGATGAGATTTGCTATCAACTATTTAAAAAAAAAAATGTTGAAATATGATAAACTATCTGGGATTAAAGTGAAATGCCAGGAAGGATTTTTGACAAACACAGATATTTTTTAGCTCTGTCTCCCCAAATCCAGCTCTGATTTTCAGACAGTAATGTGCCTTCAAGCTCAGAGGAAAGGCCAACCTGCAAGCCACTGGAATAACTCCTGGCTTTGTAACAATCACCCCTGGAAGTGTCCAAGGCCAGGGTGAAGGGGTCTGGAGCAACTTGGGATAGTGGAAGGTGTCCCTGCCTGTGGCAAGGGTTGGAATGGGATGAGATTTAAGGTCCATTCCAAACCAGATCATTTTAGGATTCCATGCACTACTGTCAGGACTGAGCCCTGATGCCCAGGTGCAGATGAACTCCAGTCCCTCTACCTGGAATTTTCCTGTGCTTCATCCCCATTTGAAACTTGAACCCAGCAGAAAACACTGGAGGAATGTGGGAAAATTTTAGGCCACCAGAATTAAAGCTTTTTCTTTTCCCTGCATTTCTCTCTGCTCTGAGGAGGCAGCAAAATCCAGAACACTCTGTCCCTCTCCAGTCTGCCTTGTTGCCCAAGTGGGAATTTTTAGCAGCATAGAGCAGAAATTGCCCTCTAGAAACCAGGGAGCACCTAAGAGCTCTTCCCACATGAGATGTCCTGGCTGAGCACTTTGGCCAAGAAAGGATCTGTTGGGTCACTCATAAACACAGGCTGTGATTCTCTTTGAATTACCTCATGAATTTTACAAGGTTGAGAAACACCAACCCCACAATTTTTATAATATCTAGCAGATTTTTTTCCCTCTCCTTTCTAACACTGATATGTCACATCAGCTTGTCTGTTGGCAACCCTTCCCAGGTACAGAGCCAGATCAGCAGAACTCCATCTACTCCAGTGGAAGGATGCCAGGTGATGCAGAGAGGCCCTGGCTCTCTCATCTGAGCTCTAGCTATCATGCTTAGCTAAGCTTATTGGCAATTTTTGCCTGAAGATTTTGTGAGAATCAGTTTTCTCACACGATTTAGGTATTTCCTGTTCCAGGATGGTCTGGAAATACCCCCTAGAAGATGTTCTGGTGGCTCAAATTACACCTGCATTCCAAGACCTGACCTTGAAAGGGCCAAACATAAAATGATAAAATCATAGAATGGTTTGGGATGGAAGGGGGGTTAAAGATCATCTCATTCCACCCTCTGTCATGGGCAGGGACACCTTCCCCTAGACCAGGTTGCTCAGAGCTCCATCAGCCTTGCCTTGGACACTTCCAGGGATGGGGCATCTCCCACCTCTCTGGATAACATCAGCAGGGTTGACCATCAGCTTCAACAGCAGCAAAGCCTACTCAAATGTTTCTCTGCCCTCATTTCCCATCTCTTTAGTGAGACATTAACTCCTGAACCCTGCTGCTCTGGTTTATATCCCACTCCCCCCATGGGTGGTGGTCCTGAGTGAGCAGAGCTCCCCTGTTCTTTTTTCCCCTCCCATCCATGCAATGCTTCAGTGATATCCCACATGGAAATCCTTGTTAGCCTTGCTAATTGCTGTTGTACTATTTAAAACCAGTTTATCCTTTTTTTGGCCAGCCAGGACAGGCATTTATCCTTGGGGCTGCCTGATTTCCATCGTGTGGGTTTATGGGATTGCAGTGCAAGGTTCTGCCTGGCTGGGCTTGCCCAGAGCTCTGTAATCACAAGTGAAAAACCAGCACTGTTTGACCCTGGATTTTTAATGCGTGTTCCATAAAACACAGGAGGAGTGTTCCAAGCAAGGGCTCCTTAGAACAGCAGCATTTGGGGTTTGGAAAGTGGTGCTGGCTGTGGGAAGAGTTCCCTTGTGCAGCTGTAATGTAAAGCACGTGTGCATTTGGGTTTAACAATGTGTTTGCCAATAATGGAAAACACACGTGTCCAACTCACAGTCATGGTTAACTGCTGAAGCTGCAAGGCCTCATTTGTTCTCTGTGCACAATTACCACTTTATAAGATTGAAAGCTTTGTTTTTCTTCTTCTTCTTCTTGTTTTTTATAAACTGTACTAGCAGAAAGCTCAGCTATTAAAAAAAAAATCTGTTATTTTAATGCTCAGGTATCTCACAGTACTTATGGATCAACTTTTCAAGGTTTTATTGGGGTTGTTATCACTCCCCTGTATAAGATTTGTAGCATGTAAATGGGACAGACTATCTGGTATGACAATATGGTGATAAAATATTTACTTTTAATGTAGCGTATTTACTGTTAGATATCAAAACATTTTATTTAAAAAAAAAAACAACAACAACTTTTACTTTCAATATAGAGAAACAAGCCAGAAAGTTTAAATTATTTATGCCAAATCCATTACCAGCTCAGTGGCAGAATGAGAAACTGATGCTAGTTTTATTATGTTTGCCAACCCTGTGCAATGCTCAGAATATTTCAGTTAATGAAACATAAACCAATAAATAATAAACCATTAGTGAGTCCTAGGCCTGCCCTGGGATTTCAGTGGGAAGAGTCTCAGGCTGTTATTGTGAATTGCAGCAGCTGCTTCACAAACATGTGCTGTCCTTGAATACCTGGCTGAAGTTTGCTGCCCCTTCCTTGTCACTGAGGCACAATTTATTTAATCCATGAAATGCCATTTGCAAATAGTCCCTTGAAAAGTTTTACTCCTAAATTATTGCATTTTTCTACATTTTTTGATTGATGTGTTTATAACTGTCCTCCAGTTCTTCAGGTAATTTTGTGGGTGATCAAATACATGATTGGAATCTCCTTTTTCTTTACACTCTGTTATGCTGATCTGCTGAATCTAATCCAGATCACTCCACTGCTTTTATATTTGGACTTTCTTGGATTGTGGAATGATGGAATGGTTTGGGTTAGAAGGGAATTTAAAGATCATCCAGTCCCAACTCCCTGCCATTGCCAGGGACAAGCCCCAATGCCCAGCCTGGCCTTGGGCACTTCCAGGGATCCAGGGGCAGCCACAGCTGCTCTGGGCACCCTGTGCCAGGACCTTACACCCTGCCAGGGAACAATTCCATCCCAATATCCCATCCAACCCTGCCCTCTGGCAGCTTGAATCCATTGCCCCTTGTCCTGTCAGTCCATCCCTTGTCCAGAAATCCCTGACCCAGCCAGTGAGAGGCAGTGACAATTGTCCATGAAGCTCAGCAAGGTCCATCCAAGGAACAGAATTGCCTCAACTTCATGGGATTTTCTCCCAGCCCCACACTGATCCTGCCCTCATGGATTCCTCCCTTCCATCTAAGTTCATTTTCTCAGCCTTTGTACTTCATTCTCTGTGGGAAGACATCAAAGCCCATAAATCAGCTTTTTTTGGTGGATTTGTGGGAGATAAGGACACCACAGGGTCGTGGTGAGGATCCTGGGAAATGAGGAAGAGCAGGAGAGCAGCATGGAAAAGCTGCTGCTCCTTTCCTCCTGGCCATGGGGGTCTCTGAAGGGCAGCCCAAGGAAAAAGCCTGGCAGAATTTTCAGGCTGGGCAGGCAAATGTGAGATCCATGCTCCAGCCATAAATTGAATTCCAATCATTAGAGCAAATGGAAGTGGCATTTTGTAAGATGTAAAGTCCCAATTCAGAAGCGGGAATGAAAATTACTGGGGGTGTTTCAAGGGATGTTTGCAGAAATTGTTATGGAAAAATCTCACATGTGGTTGGAATTACCCAGGGAATGGCTTTCTACTAAGAAAATAAAATCCAAATCCAATTCCTACTAAGAAAATAAAGTCCAGGGTGGGGTGGAAATTGTTTTGTTGTAAGAACAGTGACCAAGATTTGGAATTTGCTGCCCTTTCACAACTGCAGTTCCATGGGGCTGCCACAAAATATCTTTTCTTGTTTTTTAGGGAGGTTCTGGGCAAAGAGCAGGCTTGACCTTTCCCAGCAGCTCCCAAGGAAGGTGGCTCTGGGAAGGTTACAGAGAGTTTATTCTTCGATTACAGTGGCTCTGCTAATGTGTGTTTCACTGGAGTTATTCAGAGCTACACTTGTAACACAATCCCACCCATTTGGAGGGGGTAAATGCACGTTTTGAAGTTATTTTAGGTAAAAAGAAACAGACTGGACTGCTTTAAATAACTGCTGACATGCAATTATGAGCTAAGAGCTGCTGCATACAATGTAAAGAAAGCCTCAGGATGACAGGGGTGGAAAACATGCCTTTAAAGAGAGGCACAGACACATTTCTTGGAGCACACATCCTCTCAGGCACAGCTCCTGCATGCTATGGATGCATTTGCTCTGCTTCTGGAGCCTGTAAAGTGCTTTCCTGAGCAGATGTGAAGGCTGAATCTGCTACTCACTCACTGCCAGGCTGCAAGGGAAGCCTGATCACAGCATTTCTTGGTCCATAAAAGCTGGAGTAGAGGGGTGATGCTGGCAGATGGAGGTGGGAGCAGGCCTGGCTTTGCTGCCCTTCCTGCTGGCACAGCCCCAGAGGGGCTCTGCAGGGCATCCCCAGTGCCCAGGGAAGGACACCCAGGTGGGCACTGCTCCACCACCCACCCAAATCTGGGGTGGAGGAGAAGGAGAGCAAGTCCAGAGGAGGCCACCAGATTGATCAGAGGCATGGAGAACCTCTCCCATGAGGAAAGGGTGGGAGAATTGGGGTTGTTCAGCCTGGAGAAGAATTTGTCACCCTGGCTTGAGAGTGATAAATCAAGGGCTTCCAATATCTGGAGGAGCTGGCAAGAAAGATGGAGAGAGACTTTGGACAAGGGCCTGGAGTGACAGGACAAGGGAGAATGGATTCAAGCTGCCAGAGGGCAGGGTTGGATGGGATATTGGGATGGAATTGTTCCCTGGGAGGGTGGGCAGGCCCTGGCACAGGGTGCCCAGAGCAGCTGTGGCTGCCCCTGGATCCCTGGCAGTGCCCAAGGCCAGGCTGGCCAGGGCTGGGAGCAGCCTGGGGTAGTGGAAGGTGTCCCTGCCATGGCAGGGGGTGGAAGAAGCTCTTTGAGTCCCTTCCAACTCAGACCATGCTGTGATTCTGTGATTCAGGCTGCCCAAGCAGAGATTTTCCAGCAGTGCTGCTCTCCTGGCTCACCAGCAAATCCCAAAGGCAAATGTGAGAGCTGCCTTTGCCCTTCAGGATTTCACACCTGGCTGCAGCGTGGGCAGGGAGGACAAATTGGCCATTTCAGGCTGTGCTGCACTGCAAAGGATGCTCAGCTGAGCAGCCAGGTGTGCTGGCACAGCCTCAGTGCACCTCTGCTGTGCTATCAGCCCTGCTGGGCATGTCCTGCCTGTGCCCAGCTCTGGCAGCCACGAGATGGAGGAGCCAGAGGGATGGAAAGATCCCTGAGGAGTCCTGGGAGAGCTGCAGGGCACAAATTTTTAAAAAAATCCACCAAGAAATGACTTCTGCCTTTGTGCTGTGCAGTCACTTGAAGCTGCTTTTTAAATCTTTCTAATAGAAGGTTGTTTTTTTCCCCTCTAATTAACATTTTCACTTAGGTATGGTCATAGACACAAAGGAAACCTTGGGTAATATTTTTGTTTCTTCAGTTGCAAAGGAGGGCATTAAAAGAAAGAATTGCTTTCTCTTCTTAATGCATTTACAGCACATAATACACAATCTGGAAGGGAAAAAGGCAAAAATCAATTGTAAAACATTTTGAAATGATATTTATAATTCTGCAGGGCTGGATAGGCTGGGACTCAGCGGATGTTTCTTTTCTGAGGCAGCAGAAAAGCACCGGAAAGGAAAACCCAAACTCTTCAAAACTTTATTTTCATAGCAGGGTAGTCTGACTACCATAAGAACCATCTGCTATAACCAGGCTTTTTTTCTTTTTTTCTTTTTTTCTTTTTTTCTTTTTTTTTTTAACAGAAACTAATGTGACTGGTTCTGGTTTTAACAATGCACAGTTTAAAAATATTTTTTGTCCTCAACAAAAGGAGAGTTATGAGTCAAGATGACACTTTCCCACAAAACCCAAAGGCAGGACCTTGCTGAATCCCAACTCTTTTGGTTTTAAATCACCTCCTTGATGAGGATATAGCATTATATTGGGCAATATTTCACAAGAGCTGACCTTGTAGGTGATGTGGTCAGAGGGAAAAGATATAGTGAGGCAGGGGAGGTGGCAGGGTGTTGTTATCCCTGAGTGAATAGTCCCAGTGAACAATTAAAAATTAGGATTTGCAAGAGTGAGGATAAATCACCCCCTCCTCTGCCCACATTTTCCTCCTATAAACTGTGAAGTGCTGCTCTTGCTGGAGTGGCCTCTCTGCCCCCTTCCCTCCTGCACTGCAGCTGTCACAGGGCTGCTCTTGGCACAGAACAGCCCAGACTGGGAGCATTTTATACTTTTAAGTAATTGAAGAAGTCTGCACAGCCAGGTAATCAATGAGCTATGTAAATACCAATACTAAAATGAAATGGTTAATTGAATTTAATTTCCCTGCCCTGCTGCTTCTGCCTTCTCCCAGTGTGCTGCCCTAGGACAGGCAACCTTTTCAGGAACAAAGAGGGTCTTTGCATCCAGTGGAATAGCATGAAACCCATTAAAATCCCTGGGAGTCTTTCCATGCTATTTAACAGGTTTGGCTCATCCCATTTATGAGCTCTAGGGAAGAGTGTTGCTCTTGGCCCCTTCTGCAGAGGCCCCTCTCAGGGGTCAGCACCTCATCCCACGTGTCTGACTTGGGGGGATGTGCCCTTGGAAGGAATTCCAGTGCAGGCAATTGGCCAGAACACTTTTTCTCAGGTGATTTTATACCTCCTGAGAGCCATGTGCTGGGCAGCTCTGATTTATTGCAGAAGGAGTTGGCACCTCACATAAAACACCCAATGTTGTGCTAAAACAATTCTCACAACTGGTCTCTCTGAGGCAGCTCTCCTGTTTGCTGGCAGCTCGGGGTAATTCTGATGACAAATTACTGTGAATTTGTAATGCTGAAATCCCCCCACCCCCCAGCACAGCCTGGGAGCAGCTCTGCAGTGTTAAAGTGGCCTGAGAGCAGAACCAGCACTATCAGAAGGGATTTATCACAAACCATTGGAGATCCAGATGTGGAGGAGACCTGCAGATGTGAGGCTTGAGAATCCTCAGCCTCTGATGCTTGTGCAGCTCTTCCCAAGGGATGCTCAGCATTATCCAAAGGCTACCCCTGGAGCTGGTGTCCCTGGGGACAGAGGTGGCCCTGATCCTGCTGGGATCAGCTGCAGGGGCTCTGGCATTAGTGCCTCTATCTGAGGTTTGTGCACAGCCTTCAAAAGTTTTTGTTCCTTCTTGGACTTCAGATTTTCAGTAGTGGAGTTCTCCATGTGTCCAAAAGTAATAGAAGTGTGATCTTTCCCTCCCCTTGCCTCCTCTGGAGCATCTTTGATGTGTTTGGGCAGGAAAACATCGATTTGGAAGAGCAGCAAGGCCTGTCCTGGTTGTTCTTGTGCTTTCATGTCCTCAGCTGCTTTTTGTGGGCTCTCTGGCACTCCCACACAGCTCTGCTCTGTTCCCAGTCCCTTTGATAATCCACACCCCCTGCTCTCTCTCATTTTTGCTCCCTGTCACTTTTCCTTCCTCACCCTGCCCATTCTCACTGGATATCCATGGCCCAAATCCTTCTGTCCCAGCAGTCAGGCTTTTAGGGATTTACAGCTTTGTCATCATTTCCCTTCTCTTCAAATCTGACATTTCAAAAGAGCCTACTGCATCAGGCTTTTGGCCAAAAAATCTATGATGTCCTGGAGCTTTAAGGTCCATATGGACACATTCAGCCCTAGATTTTGGTGATTCCCCAGTCTGGAAGTGCTGAAGCTTTTCTTTACTTGGAGAGTGGGAGGCCCAGAGAAGCTGTGGCTGATCCTGGATCCCTGGAAGTGTCCAAGGCCAGGCTGGACAGGGTTTGGAGCAGCCTGGGATAGGGGAAGGTGTCCCTGCCATGGCAGGGGTGGCACTTTGAGTCCCTTCCAACCCAAACCATTCCAGGATTCTTTAATCTTAAGGCTTTGCTGAGGTTCACTATAAAGATAGGAGCACCCCGCCAACCTCAGCCTGAGGGACAGAGCATGCTGGGGACAATTAGGAGCTGCATTTCAGGGATTAATTAGCTGGAATTCTGGATTTTGGCTTGCTCAGGCTGCAAGGTGAGTGCAACTGAGCCCATCTGCAGGTTCCTCACAGCCCCAGACTGTCTTTGCTGAGCACAAAACCTCCCAGCAGCACAGAGCAATTCACAGCACGTCTCCAGCTCCCTTCCAGGAGCTCTTCATATTCTAAAATTCTCTGAGAAGCCACCTCCATCCTCACAGCTGTTCTTGTCAGCTCCTTCCAATTTATTTTCAGGCTCTGCCACTGCAGGTTGTACCTGCTGGCTTCCCCTTCCAGAAGGGATGAGCTCTGATTGTTCCAGTTCCTTCTGAGTCTCTCAAAAGGCTGAGCCACAACTTCTGCAGCTGCTGCAGCCTTGAGCTCCCCAGGGCCATCAGGTATGCAAAATGCATTTCCTCCTGCCAGGGGCTTGGAAATTCCTGTGCACCTGTTAGGATCTGGCTCTGGTGCACCTTTCATAGTGTTTCATGTCAGATCAGAGCTTTTCTACCCTGTGATATAATTCTGCCTGAATTAGGGAGTTTAGTTCTCAGTTTTTTGTTCTACAAAATTGAAGTTGGTGACATTTCATGCTTTGAAAAGCTGCTCTGAAGAAGCTAAGATATTATTAGGTGTTATTTGAAAAGCATTTAAACTGTCTCAGCTCCATTTTTCTCCCAGACTTTTGGGATGAGAAGATCTGGAACCAGTGTTTAATCTGGAAGAGCCAAGGTCCTGCCTGCAGGACAGATGACCAGTGGTGGGCAAGGTCCTCTCCAGGTTTTTTCTGGGAGAATAAACTGTGCTTGGCCTGCTTTGAGGTGGGATTATCAAAAAAAGCACAATTGCAGGGAGCATCATTATTAGGGAAGCATTAAATGGTATCCTGTGCCTGCAGCATGGAGATACCTGCACTGCAGCTCCTCTGTGTCTGGATCCATCAAAATGGATCTTCCCCAGCCTGAATCCTTTGGCACATTTCACACATTTCACTTCTTTTTTATTTCCATATTCATCTCATGATGGATACATTGTACCCTGGTGCTTCATTTATGCTTTTCTATTCCTGTGCAAAAATCCCACGGTTCTTGAGAATGAAGCATATTTTTAAACCTACCTCTACCTCCTTTTTCCCCCCAAAACCTAACAATCTTCAAAGATGCAATTTTAATTAATGTTTTAGACCACAGAACCCTTTGGTAGCATTTTTTCCCAATATAATATTTCTGCTTTACTGGCCTTTCTGGTTGATTTTTAACACTGTTTTCTGGTATGACACTTACCTGAGTGCCAGTTTATGGCACACCTGAGTTGAATTGTTCTTTAGTGAAGGATTTCATTCCTCTCTACAGGATTTTGTGAACAGGCTCTCAGTCTACAATTCCCTTCTCTACCAGTCTGAATGGCCTTTGCTGGATTCTCATTCACTTCTGCTCTTTTGGCTGCAAATACTTGGGAAAATTGTTGCATTTCTTCCAGTACTTGCAGTCCTTTCCCTCAAAATGGGCCATCATGAAGTCCATGATTGCTGTTCAGCAAAGAAGGGAGGGAAGTTCCCATGTTAAGCAATTTATTGGCAGCCCCAGGCATCCTTCACCTATTTCCCATGGTGAAAATGTTTCCACCTATTTTTCACAGCGAAACGTGAGGGAAGCTGAAGGATGGGAAACCCCTCTTGGAGCTATTTTAAATGCCTTGTGCCTGGAAAAATGACTGACTTGCTCCCTTCTTGGCTCTCCAGGTTTCTTGCATCAGAAGAAGAGCACAAAGGACATGAGAGCACAGCTTCTGTTTGATGGACAGTTTTATTTTTGTCTGCATTTTATGCAAAGAGCTGTGGCCTCAGCCAGCCTGCTCCTCAACAGTGATTCTGATTTTCTGTAGGATAAATCCTTCTTCCCGTGGCCTCTGGGGTGAATTAAAAGCCCTGCCACGTCCTCAGGGTTTGGTTGGGTCTGGCTGAATTCTGCTGCTGTGGAACTAGGAAATGGCATGGTGTTTTAGGAAAGAGCAATAAAGTGTCAGGGTCAATGAAGTGTCAAAGGGCTGACACAGGCTGGCCCCTTGTTCAAACAGCCTCAAGTCACTCATCCTGACGGGTCTCAAACCAGGCAGTCCAAATTTTCTGCCTAAATTGCTGCTTGTGGCTGAAAAAACCAAGCCAGGCTGCCTGGGCATCTCTGTTCTCTTCCCAGTGTCTGGGTCTTGCAAGCAATTCTCTGTGTTTTCACTTGTATTTCATTTTGCATCTTGCACAGGAAGGTCTCTGCACGTTTCATTTAAGCTGGAATTTACCATTCATTTCCCTGCTGAAATTAATTGAACTGTTCTCCTGGAAAAGCTGTAGCATGCAGAAGCTCTTGCTCTGTAACACATCACAGATTTCCATGTGCTTTGTTTGAAAAATTGTTACTAAAAAACCATGCAAATAACTGAAGCTAGCTGGAGCTGCAACTCTGGGCTGTGATGAGTTTAAGACTGAAATGCCCATCTCCACTTGTGGCTCCTGTTTGCAATTTGTATTTTTTTTTTTCTGATTTGTAATATGAAAGCAACATTTTTCTGCCCAGAGATGGATGCAACTGGACTTGGTGGCATTACTGGAGTGAAGGCAATATTCTCACCTTTTCTTGTTGATTCAAGCTGAAAATCTTTTCCACTCTGAAGGATTACCATGAGTTTGGTTTTCCAGCCTTGCTAGGAAATGTCTTGTATCCTTTGAAAATAGGAACATTCGAGTTGCAATTGGCATGGACTGAGAAAGGCCTTATTAATGAACCATCCTGTTTTTTCTGCTGTAACTTCCATGCCCTGGGAGCAGGAGCAGGAGGTGACACTTGTGGGCATCAGGCAGGGTGGGAGATCAGCTCAGCTCCTCTAATAAATCAGCTCCAATTCAAAATGTGGCCACAAATGAGGTGACCATCATGCCTGGCTGGGACAAAACTGGGAGTCAGGAGCTTCAACTAGCCTGTTTATTGATAGGAAGAATTGCTGTAAAGCTGCTTTGGTGATTTTTTTTTTAAATAAAAAAAATAAAGGCACATTTGTTCCAATAAGAAACACTTCATGCAGCTGAGCCATGAATAAAAATAAAAAGGAATAGTGGAATTCGGTGCATGATGTTATTTATAAAAATGGCCTTCACATTTCTGTGGTTTCTTCAACCTGGAAAAGCAAATTTGCCCAAGTTTTCGTTTCCTAAGAGGAGATAAGAACCCCACTCCCTGGAAAAAGCTCAGTGAAAGGCTCAGCCTTGATGTGTGCTGGCTCATAAAGCACTGCTATATGTAAACCACAGAGATGGAATGTAATTGCAAACTCCTGCTCCATCCTATATATACAGTGCCCAGACAGTCTGCTCAGCTCTGCCCAAAGCAGGGGTTTGTTCTGAGGGAGCCAAAGCTGTCTGGGTGTCTGGTCACCTCCCTGTGCCCCTTCCCTGCCTCCTCCCTGTGCCCCTTCCCTGCCTCCTCCCTCGTCCTTCCCCCGTGCTTGGGGAAGAGCTGGTGTCTTCAAAATAATGAGAGCTGAGTGCAGGGAGGATGATTTACTCACTTTGCAATACTCAGCAGTGTTTTTTCTCAGTCTGTCAGAAATCCTGCTGTGAACTGTAAATTGTGGCACCTCAGGGTGGCAGCCCTGGGTCTGCAGAGGGGTGTCAAGGAGCCCACCCTACATCTCCCTTCCTCCTCCCACTATCACACACTCCAGTTTTCACATTCCTCCACTCTGAATGTGAGTCCTCCTCACCCCATTCAATATTTGATGTCTGAGCAGGTGGTACAATCCTTTTTTTTTGGTCTGGAATTGCCCCAAATGGGATCAATAGCCCCAAATGGGATCAATTGCCTGTTGTTGCTCCAGCCCTCAGAGCTGGTGTTAGGAAAGGAGTTTTTGTCTGCTCAGCCCTCCTGTGTCCCCTCCTGTCACCTCCTGTGACCCCAATCCTTCCATCACTCTCACTGGAAGGCGAGTTATGGTGCACTGCCAGCACCACAGAGCTGGGGCTAAACCCCTCTCAGAATCATTAGGTTGGAAAAACTCTTTAAAATCATTGAGTGCAGCTCTTCCCCCAGCCCTGCCAAGGCCACCAGTAAACAATGTCCCAAGTGCCACATGCACATGGCTTAGGAGCACTTCCAGGGGTGGTGATGGGCAGTGTTTAATATTCATGCATCACTTCCCACTGCTCCTCCCATCCAGGGCCATTTGCTTGGGTCTGTGTACCTTGCTTTTATCTGCAATTATTTGTCTCCTGGTTATCAACAGATAATTTTTTTTTTTGTTTCTTTGGGTTTCTTTTTTTGGGGGTGTGTGTGTGTTTTTTTGGTTTTTTTTGGTGTTTTTTGTTTGTTTGTTTGTTTATTTGTTTGGTTTGGTTTGTTTTTGGGCTTTTTTGTGGTTTTTTTTTTTCCTGTTGTTGTTGGTTTTTTTTTCTTTTTTTTTTTTTTGCCAAGTAGAGACTGAATTTTGCTTTTTTTGTCTTTGCTCTCAGCTGTCTGAAGCAGTGATTTGGATGAGCCATGACCTCTGGAGGATTGTGGTCCTCACAAGGAGCTCAGCTCCAGCCTGTGGCAGTGCCAGCCAGGCCAGAGGACAGGGCTGACCCATTCCTGTGTTAAACCACATCCTCAGGGCTGTGTTTATTTAACTGTGCAAACAGCACCTTGAGCTAAATGTTGGGTACTCTAGGAATGTCTGGCTCCCTGCAGGGCAAAGCACCTGGGCTGGATGGGCAGGGTTCACAACCATCCCCTCTCCCAGGAAAATGGGGCATTTCTGGAGGAGGCTGTGCCCCAGTCCCACTGGGTTTGCCTCTTCTGGGATTTCTGAATCCCAGAAAAACCCTGTGCTCTGTCCCCCCAGCTCCTGATCCTGGTGGATCCCCCAGGGCTGGCAGCTCCTGCAGCTCCCCAGCCTTGGGCAGAGCTCCTGCAGGCCACGGGAAAATGCCCAGCTTGTGGCTGCTGATGGCTTGAACTGGATGGAAACTGGAGCAGATCTATAAATAAAAGAGCCTCCCTCTAAATCTATACATCTATAAATAAAAAACCTCCCTATAAATCTATACATCTATAAATAAAAGAACCTTCCTATCAATCTATACATCTATAAATAAAAGACCCTCCAGTCCATCACCAGCCCTCTGCAGTTGAGGCCTGCCAGACTCACAGCATTTCCAAGGTGGCTACTGAAATGAACTCTGTATTTTGTGGACATACACACTCACATTTTCACCTCAGCCATTTAGGATCACATGAGCCTTTAAAAGCTTTCCCAGGCTTCAGTTGCCTGAGCTGATTATGCACAAATCTGATTTGGGTGCTGGCTCCTGTTCCTGTTATCATCCTATCCTATTTCAGCCACCCCTTCCATCTCTCCCACAGTTATGGAATCCAGATTTAAGGGGATTTGCCAGAATGTCCATGAAAACCTGTCTTGCTGAATCTGAAACTAATTCAAATAATAATTAATCTTTCCAGCAAATCTTTTGCAAAAGTTGTGCTTTCACTTTGCCCAGCTACCAACACACATCCCAGGCACTTTATTCCTCCCCTGCTCTGTTTTATGTGTGTTTTTCTAAGGAATAACTGAATTTTTATAACACAAAAGCAAGCAGGGCTAGCAGTATTTCAGTAAAAGAGACAAACAAAAGTTAATTTACCCTTGGCAAGCACAGAGATAAAGTGGGACTACAAAAATCAGGTACTGAATTTTAGGTTGTCAAGTAACAAATGTTTAATGGCAGGGTTTTTTTAATGGAAGAAAAATTGCATATATTTCTCACATTCTCTGCTGGGGCTGTCAAAGTTTGGGGAAAAGTGCTGCACAAGCACTTTTCCTCCTGAAGAACAAAAGAACTGCCTAATCTTTCATTTCATTCTAACTTTTGTTTAAAGCTGCCATAATCCTCACCCCCTCCCACTCCCTCTAGGATTATTTCTGAGTGGGATTTCTCTCTTCCTTTATTTTTTTGGACGAGCTGGAGCATCACCTGTGCTCCTGTTTTTGGGGGGTTTCATACCAGATGCATCAGAGCTGAGCTCCCAGACAGGAGGGTGGGAGAGCTGCAGTCCTTCCCTACAGCACCACTGCACAAGGTTGTCTCTTAAAACCTGCACATAAAGGATGTAAACTTTGTTATTTTCCTTTCTCTATAAGCCTAGGGAGATTTAAAAGTCATTGGGAAAATGTCCAAAAAAGAGATGAAGTGTTTAATAATGCTATTTTTGTCCTGGGCTCTGTGAATTGCTCACATCTTCCCCTCCTCCCCTGTCTCTGATTTGCAGGGTGGGATTAATGAACTGATTCAAGTGCAGATTTTGAACCTCTGGGGTTGCTTCTTTCTTCTGCTGAGGTGCATCCCCCTCTCAGCCAAGCCTGACCTTGAATTCCAGCTTTGCAGCACCCAGGAACTGGAGGGGTGGGGGTGCTGCCTGCCAAAACCAGGGTGCATTTAAAGGGAGACCCCCTGAACCTCGAGCCACAACACCTTGAATTTCTCCTCTGCTAATTCAGCATTGAAGGAAACCCTCCAGGAGAGGGGACAGTCCCTGTTTACAGGGACCTGAGACAGACCAGGCCTCTCTGATTACCTTTTTCTCAGCATGTTTTTCCCCCTGGGCCTCCTCACAGCCTTGCCATGGCTGATGGAGAAAGTTTTTTTGTTATCCAGGTCCTGGGGGGCGACACAAGAACCACCTGGAGCAGCTCTGGTGGTAGTAAATTGAAAAAAACTTTTTATTAAAACATCTGACTCCATATTTATATCTTTTAAAAATCCCAGTGTCATTGGAGGGTGACAGTGCCACCTCCTCAATGTCACTGGGCAACCCAACTGTCTGTCAGGTTGCTCATCCCCCATAAAGGAATGTAAAACAATAAGTTATTTACATAAAGTGCATGTGAAAGTTTGTGTAAAGAATGTGAATATCAGAAGGTTTAGTAAAATTTGAGAAAATTAGGGCGACAGTTTTTTCCTTCATTTCTTCTCATCTGGAACAATTTTTAGCTTTCCTGCTTCGCTGGTTCATACATTTCCAAATTATGCATGTTTTCCCCCTTGTGCCCATTAAATTCCCTCCCTTCCTCGGAGTATTAATTAAAAATGTTAAAATTTAAAACCTGATTCGTGATAATCTTTCAAAATCAGTGAGGGCTTTTGGGATTCTCTGGGTGATCATGTGTTAGAGGCAGAAAAATCTGCAGTTTGATGCTGAGACTTGCCCTGGTTGCTTTCCACATGGGTGACTCCAGCCTGAGGCTCTCCTTGGGCATTTGCTCTTTTTAGGCCAGGTGAGAAGAAAATGCAATAATTCCTTCAGTCCATTCTTCAGCAGGATTAAGGGGGTATAAAATATTATAAATTAGCAGTACTTGTACTTCATGTTCTGCTTAAAACTAATTTGAGATAGAATAAGACTTAAGTCTCCTGATTAAAGCTTAATGAAATATGAGAAATTACAGAGTGAGGAGGAAAGAAATGAGCCTCTTGTCTTTGTGAGTGCAGATGATCCAGAGTACAATTTATAAAATTTTTACATTGCACTGCTTTAACTGAGGGATCTTCCAATTTATTTAGAGGTAATTTTCTAGTCTGGCATTGTCAGCACCTGGATAATTAGTTATTTGAGAGAGAAAGAAAGGTTTTTTGTTTTCAAGGTAAAGCCATCATCTTTGAGTAATGCAGATGCTTTTTGCCAAACTTATTCCAAATTGCTTTAAGGAGCTGAATCTTCCTCTTTGAATATTGTTAGGAAAATAATTAACTCTCAGAGGTGCAAGTAGAGGTATAAAACATGGAAACCATGTTGTGAGGCAGAGTTTTAACAGGAGTTGCACAGTGTATCACCATTCCAGCCCATCTTTGCCCCAGAAAGGATTTGCTCCTGATTTATCTTCATTTGGCTTCGGTTTTGCACTAGAAAACCCAAACAAAGTGATTTCATGTTTGTGCAATATTTTAAAACTTACCTATCCAAAAGCCACAGAACCCAAATAACTCTTTCCCCTCTTTTTTTTTTTTTTTTTTAATGATGTGAAGCACAGACTTACCAGAGGAAACACAAACAGCACACCCTACAGAGATGTTGTTTGCCACGTTATTTATCCTAATTTTAAATGTCTTTTGGGGGTTGAATGGATTGAAACTGTGACAGCAGCTGCACCCAGAGCTCCCAGAGGGATGGGAGAGGGTTTTTTTCCACCCCATTTAGGAGTGCAGGGGGACTAGAGCTCCCAAAGGGATGGGAGAGGGTTTTTTTCCACCCCATTTAGGAGTGCAGGGGGACTAGAGCTCCCAAAGGGATGGGAGAGGGTTTTTTTTCACCCCATTTCGGGAGGCTCCAGTGTCTCTCCTTGGCTGTCACAGCCCCAGAGCCCCTCCAAACCCCACCCTGTGAGTCCTGCCAGCCAGGGCTGATCCTTCCCAGTCTGCCTGAGCTTTGATCCCCTGCTTTGGGACCCAGAGCTCAGGGATGCAGTGACAAATCCTGCCAAGCCTTTGGAGCTGCCAGGACAGCCAGGGGGGCTGCTCCTTTTATTTGCTGTACAATTGTGATTGTTGAGCTTTGATTCCTCTGAAACCCATTCTGTGCTGGAGGAGGAAGGGCACAGCCTCCTTGAGAGGTGCTTTGTGCTGTGTTTGAAGCAACATCTGATGGCCTGGGATCAGCCCAGGAATCAGGATTTCCTCTGTAGTTTGGGATCAGAGCTGCTTTGCACAGGGCTGGCAGTGCAGAGCTGCCCTAAGCCTGGCTTGGGGCAGAGCTGTCAGCTCTGTGGGGCCAGGGCCCAGCAGGGAACCCAGCACTGGGAGCACTGGGAGCACTGGGAGGGCTCCTGTTACCCCAAACCATGGAAATTTTGGTGTTTCCCTGAGCAAAACTCAGCGCTGCTCCGAGACCCAGCAGAGCTGCCTGAGCTGGGGTGGTTTGTGCCTCCTGAGCCTCCTGAAACACCCCAGGGGATGTAAAAATGGGTAAAAAACCATTTGAAATTTAGTGGTGAGGGTTTAACTTCGAATGTGACTCCAGCACACAGCAGTAAAATGTCTCACACCAGCTCTGGGGTGTGTGTGAGCTCCCTGTTAATTCCAGAGGCAACAGCAGCATTTAGGTGGTCAGCATCTACTTTAAAAAGTCAATCCTAATGATACTTGATACATTTTTCCTAGATTAAGTCATAAATTTAAATCCATTTCTTTCCCTTCCCCCAAATAAATAAATAAATAAATATTGCATTTTTACTTTTAATGCTTTTAAGAAAAAGCATTTCTCAAGAAATTGCAAATGGAGATTTGTTATGTTTCATTTCAGAAGATTTATGGCCTGAACTTGCTCCTGGTGAAAAATGAATCAGGTTTTGTCAGATCTCTGCTGAGGGTTTGGAGGAGTTTTTAATTGTATAAAATGAGATACAGAAAGAGAAAAGTACATGCGTGTTTTCAGTGCTTGAGAAATGTTTTTTCTGAGTTCCACACACACTGCTGGACAGGTTTGCTGAGCTTTTGCAGCAGCACAGGTTTGTAAAAGCCTCGGGAAAACAGTTGCATAATTGTATTTACTGAGTTTTCCCATAAAGAGCAGTTTTCCTGCCTGAGAAAAACGTTTTCATTACAAAAGGTCTAAGTAAATACAGTCATGTTTCCAGAATTTATTACTTCTTAGGGAAAACATTTTATTAGGAGTTTTATTCCATTACAAATGTTGAATAGGAATTCTGGAGGGGTTGTGTTTGTTTTCTGAAGCGTGCTTAATTTAAGCTTCACCATTGGCCACGACCTCTTCATTACCATACTCAGTAATGGACTTGCATACATTAACATCCATTTCTATGCCCCTAAGAAGATTTTCAGGGGAAAAAAATGAGCATTACAATAAATACTCCATTTTCTACAAGAAGAAAAAGTTATGGCCAATTAGGAATGCAAGATCCCAGCTCCCAGTGATGTCAGAGAGCTGAGAAAACAGAAGATGTTTCCTATTTGACAAATTCCCTCAAGTAACTTGTCATTCCTCAGCTTTGTTTCTCTCTATGAGTAACCTGAAAGTGACTTAAGTTTTTGTTTTATTCAATTTGTAGTCAGTTAATTCCCTCTGCAGAAGGAGAGCTGATGAACAGAGAGGGGAAAGTTTGGAAGTCCCACGTGGGAAAGTTCAAGGATGGCTGATGAGCTCAGAAATCTGGAGCCCTGCTTGGGGGTGAGCAGAGCTCCCAACCCTCCTGTCTCCAGAAAGCTGGGAGAACAAATGAGGATCAGTGCCAAAACAGCAGACACTGATTTGGGGGAAAAGTGGGATTTTTGTTTGAGGCTGGGTGGAGGAGCAGTCACACACTTGAGTGGAGAGATGCACATCCTGTGTCAGCTCATCCTTATGCACATAAAGCCAAGGGGCAGGGCTCAGGAGGTGGATTTGCTTCAGAATTATGTTTTTCACCTGCAGTCTTCCCAAGCTGTTTAATTCTTATTGGCTGTTTTTGTTTTGGTTTGTTCTTTGTTGTTTTTTTGTTGTTTTTTTTTCTAACCAGGGATTACTGCAGCACAAGTGGACTGAGTCGAAGAATCTCATTAGCAAGGGAGGAAATTCTATCAGATGTCAACAAAATAAACCAGAAGAGTAATCAGCCTTTAGAAAAAAACTTCAAGTGGTGGTGTCAGCCTGATGAAGAAGCTGGAGAATGGTTCAGCTGAGGGAATCTGGTACTGGGATTAAAGGCATAATACTAAACACCAGGATGTAGCATTTCTATGAGCACTTACAAGTGTATAATGTATAATTAAAATAAAAATAATTTTATAACCTAAAAATAATGCATTTTGAATGAGCTGGGGGCTTCAGAAAGCTCAAAAAAGAGAGAAATAAAGCAAAAGTTTTGTGTGATGCAACACCTGGGCTTGGTGGTGGGTGAGAATTAAGGTGAGGGATAGCATGGGCTGACCCTGCCCAAGGTGGGGTGCAGAGGATGTGATGAGCTGTGCAAAGAATTGTTCAGGAGCAGCAGAAAGCACTTTTTGGCATAAAACCCACTGAAGGGTGCATGAGCCAGAGAGCTGCTTCCCACAGACATTCACAACTTCGTTCAGTGTGGTGAGAGTTCTGAAAAATCTGCACAATCATAGACTGGTTTAGGTTGGGAAGGACCTCTGGGATCACTGTGTCAATCAACCCAGCACTGCCAGGGCCACTGGACCCCATGTCCCCACATCCACACATCTTTTCAATCCCTCCAGAGGCTGTGAAATCACTGGCACTGCCTCATCTCAGGACTGCTCCCAGCCTTGCCCTGTGCCAGTGCCACCCCCGTGGCACCACCAGGGACCACCTGCACCACTGCTTTTGGCAGCCACTGTGAATTATTTCAGCAATAACCAGCTTCAAAAATCAACCTGGGCTCGAGTTCCCTGTGCAAAAAAAGCAGAAGATGAAGCCTGAAGTGCTAATGGAAGTTAATCTGGATGTTGGTGCTGGATCTGCTGTACACATCTGTGTGCGACAAGCAGTTCTAGACCACCAGATCTATTTAAAAACCACTTTTTTTTTTTTTCATTCCTATAATTAAAGCTTTGCAGAGAGTTTTAGAGCCACATGTTCAAAATCTTCCAAAATCTTCAGGCATAGCAGAGAGCACAGTCCTTTCCAGGATCACACAGGGGTTCCACAAATGCTCTGGCAGGAGGGATCCTGCAGGAAACCACGGCAGGGGCTGTGGAAGGAGCCCACAAGGCTGTGGAGGCTGTGCTAGCACATTTATGCACCTGGAGATCCCAAAAAACCACCAAGGAAGAAAGCCCCTGGGGCTCTGGGGACCTGGTGTAAAGGAAGGTTGGAACTAGGTGGGGTTTCATGTCCCTTCCAACCCAAACCACTCCACGATTCTGTGGTTCTATGCAAAAAGATGAACATGGGTAGGATAACCATGAACAGGATTGTGATCTCCACATTCTCTGAACATAATCCCTTCACTCAGGATTTTTCTCCTAGGAAGCTGAAAAGGCAGAGAGAGGCCAGAGATGGGAAAATAATCCTGATCTCATTGGCTTCTCCTGTGCTGTGTTCATGTGGAATGTGTTAGGAATTGTTTACCTGAAGTGATGGGCCTTGTTTGGGCTCTGGTGTGAGTTGTTTTGGTTTCTTGGCCAATGGTCACAAGAACCGTGTTGGGACTCTGGAAAGAGTCACGAGTTTTCATTATTATTTTTTTTAGCCTTCTGTAAGTATCCTCTCTCTACTCTTTAGTATAATTTAGTATAGTTTTCTTTAACATAATACAGTATTATAAAATAATAAAATAGCCATAGATCACATGGAATCAGATGCATTGTTTGTCCCTCACATCGGGAGTCGCTGATTTTTACAATACAGGATGTGATAACTGGCTTGGCTGGTGCTGGAGATATTTCTCCAGCAACCCTTTGTGGATTGCACAGCATTTCTGGTTTGACAACAGCTCCTTCTCCACAGCAACTGGAACGGATTAATGGCTCCCTGCCACAGGGACAGCATCTTCAAACAAACAGCCACAACCAAGGCTGCTATAAACAGCAGCAAAACCAAGAGGCTTTCAACTTGCAATTACATTTTCCTTGCTAACCACTTCTGCATGGGGAATCCCAGCCCTTGCTCTGAGCCCTCAGGATCTTTTCTATCTTCCTGTGCTCGATTTCAGCAGGTCCCAGTCCCCAACCTGACACACACTCACACCCCTGGGCATGCTGGGCTTGCCCTCCTGCTCCTGTCCAGCACTGGCTGCTGCTTGGCTGCTTGGAACCCAGCCCTCCCCTGTTTTTCTGGGATGTAGGAAGGGAGAGACGAGGGGACTGGAATGACTCACCAAGAAGACAAAAGGATTGTTCGTGTTTTTCACACTCACTTTGCATGGCAGCTGCTCACATCCTCAAATCCCAAGGCAAGCAACCCAGAAAGAGGTGGGAGTCTCCACAAGCCAGACATGTCTTCAGAATAACACAGAATCGTGATTTCTGTCATTTTTTAAACATCCAAACCCCAAATCTTCCAAGATAAAGTCATTACTTTTGAAAGACAGAAGTTTTGTTCAAGATTTAAATTCTGTCTGGACTCTAGAGAAGCTACAGTGAGACTTAGATACAAATCTGCATCTGATAAATTAGAGGTATTAAAATCAGGCAGAAGAGAAAAGCTCCCAACTTTACTTAACTGAAGTGGATTTATCTGAAGAGGAAGGCTTTCCTTCTCTGCTGAAAAATGAGATTATATAAAAATCCACCACTGGAATGTGGCAGGTATCACAAAATTACCCTTCCATCTTTAAATCCATGTAGGCAGGGAAAGAATCTCCTCAATCCCTGACTCCTCACTCACGTAGGTGCTGGGACCCATCCAAATCTTATTGCTTGGGGCAGCTGCAGTGACATAAATCACCAGCAGCTCCTGGCCTGGCCCCTGAAGCTGTGACATGGAGCACTTGAAGCACTGATGGTGAAGCTCCATCTGCCCCTCTGACAAATTAAGTGCAAGAGCTGTTAATTCTGCACTCATGTTCTTCTCCAGGTCATAAAATGCACCCACCAAGAGTTTTGTACAGCTTTAAATCAAAACACTGAGAGCTTTTGGGGATTTGGTCTGTGAGCAGCTTTTACTTCATGGATCAGTTCCCACCCTGTGTACCTGGCACTAATTCCATCCCAAAAACACTGACAGAGAGAAAGGTTAGTAGAAAATCTGTAGCTCTACAGTATAAAATCTGGAAAAAATCCGAGGAGGGGAAAGATGAATCTCTGATTTACATCTCAGCCAAAAATTTTCCTCCTCTCTTTGCTGGTTTTTATGGGTACAAAGTGTCTTGGTCAGGGATGTGCCTCATATTTAGTGTGTACCCACAGGCAAATGCAGGTGTGTAGGGTCCCCCCAGCACTGCCCTGTGTTGTGGCACCTGTGAGAGCTCTGCTTTCTGCCCCTGGACACAGAAACAAAACTTCCCAGGCTTCCTGAACCACCAAACGATGGGAAAAGGTTGCATTTCACAAATCTTCAGCTGATTTGGCTCACCCCTGTGAGCAGGATGGGTGTTTGCTGCCCCAGCAAGAACAGACCTGAGGACAAATCACTGCTTGTCTGTGTGGCAGGATCACCCACGCAAAAATAGTTCTGATCAAAAAAACCCAGCTTTATTGCTTGCTAATTTTAAATCAAATTACCTGCAGATTTGCTTGTTTGGAAACAAAGCTCGGCTGATTTCAAACCCAACATTTCAACAAAAATGTGTGTTGGTTTTTGCTCTGAAAGAATTTCCTGTATGAAAACCAGGCTGCATTGTTACTGGAAGTAAACAAGGCAAATGTTTACAAATAGCCCATATGCAGTTTTGGTTTGGGCAGGACATTTCAATTCCACCCACCAAACAACTGCAAAATCCATTCTTCTTCCACTGCTCTCTTTTAAAGGCAGTAGAATCAAGCCAGCAGAGCCCAGCCTGATAAATATAAAATAATACACAGCATAAAATTAGGTCCTCAAATACACACACACAACAGTACTTGACTCCATCAGCCTCTTGGAGTTTACATATAAGTGAGAATATGATGAGTTAATATTCACTGATGTACGAGGGGAAGCTTTGACACACTGTAGAAACAGAGAAATCTTTTAAATGCAGTTCACATATTTCATTTCAATCACAAGAACAATGTATTTAGGGGAAGAAGATCAATAGCTCCCTTGCTGCCAGCCCTCTCAAATACAAAGGGGGCTGTTTTCTCAAAAGAAAAATGTTGCTTCTTGAAAAATCAGAGTCATAGACAGGCTTGGGTTGGAAGGGACCCTAAAGCTCATCCAATTCCAACCCCCCCAAATGACATCATGGTGGTGGAATGTTGTGATCACCACACTGCAGGATTCCTCTGGGCATTGCTGGAGTTAGTCCAAGCTGAGCAACAGAGCAGCACTTCTCAGAAGGGCCAGCAGATCCAAGGTGGGAATTAATGTCAGGTTTCCCAACGAGCCCACAAGTCCACGGCTCCAGCTCCAGCCTGAATTTTGCTCTCTGCCTGCACTGTCTGGGCTCATGCTGAGTTTAGAGGGAGCACAGCTCATCCCCAGGGGGGTTGATGTGCTGTCACTGGGTGATGCACATTCCACTGATGTTGGACCTCTGTCACTCCTTGAAACAGCCTCTGCAGCATTCCCAGGAGCTCAGGAGGAAGCAGGAGAGAGGAGATGAGAGAGGAAACCTTCCCACCTCTCCCCTCTGGCTGGACGGCACCGTGGGAGGCTCTGTGTCCTTCTCCATGTTTCCAATATTCCACTGTAGGCTGAGAGACATCGAGTTTTATGTCTGAGGTAAACACAGTGGAAGGAAAAGGAGAAATCTTGCCAATGTTTGTGTAGCCTTGCTGCCTGATGTCCTGCAACTCTCGTACCGGGATTTGCATCATGTGCCAGAACTTGATGAGAATGATATTTCAAGATCAACTCAGAGCGTGGGTGGATCCTGCTCCAAGACATCATTTTTTCTGACTTGAACTAGAATTTACTTACTGGAGAGTCTATTTACACTGCTGGTAGGTTTTTGTGTGCTAGGGACCAGGTTAAAATAAATGTTGTAAGGAGTAGAGGCAAGCCGGGGCAATCAATTTAATAACTGTGACATTTCTGGGGCACCTCTGGAGTCGATCACATCAGAGCAGTAATTAACTCCCTATTATTTATGATAAAGTCAAGTATTTGATGTGAGTGAAAGACATAGGAGAGTTTTGACTGACAGTCTTCCATTATCACAGGCTGCAAAAGCATTTGTAAAGTTGTCAAGCAGGAGATACCCGGCGTGTTGGATTTGTCAAGCAGATGTCATCATGTCTGTCTGTGCCGATTGCTGGGATTGTGGGATTTACAACTCAGGAGCATTCCTCCACCACCAGGAGCATTGGCAGCTCTTCTTCAGCCTGGAAGATGAGTTGGCACAAGGGCTGGCTGTTGGGCCCACACCTGGATGCACCACAGCAGCCCACAGATCTGGTGAGCTCCCATCCCAAACAGGATCCAGTAGCACAGGGAAGGATTTGAGCCCACCAAACTGACACTCCACTAAAAAAACCCAGAGTGATTCACACTATTAATATCTCAGTGACATTTTAATTACCTTCAGAAGGTCCAGAGTGCAGAGAGCTCACTGCAAAATCCCCATCCTGCTGTCCCATCTGTGGAAAGTTAATGCCACAACGCACTCACTCAGAGTTTGTTTCTGACAAGGTCAGCCCACGATGCACAGGCTTGTTTTGGAAGCTGATTTGAGTAATCCCAAATATTTGCTGGGGAGCTGCTGTCTCCCCACCTGCGTGGGTGAGCCCTGCAGCTGCTCAGCAATGCTGGGAAGCACCCATGGCATGGGATCCCAATGGGATTGGGAAGCCCCAGCTCTGTCATCCTACACTGGTTGCTGTCTCTTCCAGGCTCAGAGAGAAAAAACCTCACAGAGGTTTCTTTTTGTGTGCAAAATTAACAAATATGGCAGTAAGAACATATTTTTGCATTTGAGATCCATGGAGAAGAATGCTGGGAAAATGGGAACACGCCCTGATAAATAGCAGTTCTGGTATGAGTGTGATTGCTTTAAAAGCTGTGCACAACTGGTTTGTGCTTCCAGGTAGTTCCTTTGAGATTAATTAGTGCAAGATTGTTTGTTAATCTTGTGTCAGGGAGGAAGTTTGAAAGAAAAAGTCGCTACTCACCTCAAAGTTATAGATTCTTGAAAAACTTGAAACAAATACATTTAAAATAAAGTGTTTAATTCACTTTAGTTTCAGAGTGTTTAAGTCTCTTTAATTTTCTTTAATTCTCTTTAGACCAATGCTGTTTCCATGAGTTGGAAAGTGACATTTGAAAACTGCTGATGGAGATGAGAAATCTTGGAAAGAGATTGTCATAGATATCACATGGAAATGGAGAGAAACTTCAGTATATTTATGCTAAAGCATTTACATGGGAGGAGGACACAAACTGAATGGAGTGATATTTTCTGTGATTCCAGGCCTGATAAATAAGGAAAGCACAGGGAGCACAATGCAGCATCTCCCCACTAGAATCTGAGAAAAGCAGGCTAAAAATAAATGGTTTGGAGATAAATACTCTGTATTTATGTGCTGAGTACTGGAGGCTGTTGCTGGCCCTTTGTAGCTGTTGGGTGCAGCAGTGAAAATCACTCGCTGAGGGAATGTTTGAACACCACGAGGTTTCAGCACAAGCCCTGAAATTACCAAGTATTTTTAGAAGGTATTTTGCACCACAAAGAACCCATTGGATGTCCATTGGGTTGCTCAGAGAGGCTGTGGATACCTCATCCCTTGTTGAAGGCCAGGTTGGACATTGGGGCTTTGGGCACCCTGGGATAGTGGGAGGTGTCCCTGCCCATGGCAGGGTGGCACTGGATGAGCTTTAAGGTCCCTTCCAACCCAAAATATTCTGGGATTCTATGAAAATCAATCAGCTTCCTAATGTCCTACAGACAACAGGGGTGGGCACCTGGCCACATGAGATGCTATGAATTAAAATCATCAATTCTCTAGAAAACATTCCATAAAAAACAGAATTTTGGATACCACAAAGGAAAGAAAACCCCATTGTTCCCACCATTCACAAAGACCCTCTGGTTGTTCCCTAAGCTGGGAAGATTTTTAACCAGGTTGCCATGGTTTATATTCAGCACCCCAAATGATGAAGGCACATTATTAACCTGAAGATTTCAGCTGAAAGCTCCTCCAATGTCCAGAAATTCATGGAGAGAGCACCCAGGTGCTTTAACAGGACCACAGGGAAGAAAAGACCATTGAGAAGACAACAAGGGAATATTAAAAATATTTGTTTTCTTCCATCAGTAATCACTTCCCTCCAAGTTACCACTAAAGAAAGCAATTCCAGAGCAGAGGATTTTGAATAGCAGTGGAACCATAACACCAGGGAATGTTATTTAATTACAGAGCCATAACAATGCCCAGCATTTCAGCAGCCTTACAACATAAGTCTTAGTTCAGTAACTTTTAGGGTTTGTTATTCTTTGCCTTACCATCCAGTTGTAACATCATCCAGGTGGTTATCTCTGCAAGGTTTAAATTTCCAATCTATTAAAGCAATCTTAGCAATCTATTATTTCTAGGCCATTGAGGGAAGGTTAAAATGAAAATTACACTGGAGGGAGTAAGTTCTGTTCCAAGTATAGGTTGAAAACATCTCAGAAGTGGAAAGCAGTAAGGTTTCAGTGGAAGAAGGGAAATGAAATGACTGATAACAGTCATTTAACGTGATTTAAAGTGATTAAAGCAGCTTCAGAGAGGTAACGTGAAAAGATTTTTTCCCCCACTAATGTAATGGGGAATTTTCAATGCAGGAGTTAGGCAGCTCCTACCTCTGAGCTGTTTTTGTATGACTGAGTTGGGTTTTAAGCACTACATTACAGGAATGGAAAATCTCATTTTCAGGAGTACACAAGAAGAGCAGCATCCATCTCATCCACCCAATTTAAATAGAGCTGCGTGGCACAGGAGAAGTAGAAAATAGAAATATTTGAGAACAAGAGTGAACCCAGCTAAAAAAAAGATTCTTTGACATTAAGACCTCATGGATCCCAGCTGGATAAATCACCTTCACAACTTTTATCCAAGTAGCTGTGATGGGCAGAATCACAGAGTGGTTTAGGTTGGAAAGGACCTTAAAACTCATCTTGTTCCAACCCCTGCCATGAGCAGGGACACCTTGCACAGAAGGAGTTGTGCCACAGACACAGCAATGCTCTGTTTTGGCCAAGCTGTGTCATTTATCTAATTTCCCCCTGTTCCTGCAAGTGAGATAAAATCCCAGGGAACAAAACCCATGTGTACCTGTTGGTACAGAAACAGCAGCAGCAACAGAACCTTGAATAAAAGTCCCCTTAATACCAGGTCTGTTTATTTTTTGCTAGAATAGCAGCAGTTGTTTTTATTAATTTTTATGGTGCTATTGGGAAATTTAATAGTCTTATAAAAGCCAGTTTAAAACTTTCTGATTGTCTTATCTCTTCAAACAGATGCATACTCTGGGAATTAAAAAAAAAAAGGAGAGCATCAACTGGATAGGGCCATTCCTATGAATAATTTCCCTCTTACTCAACACCAGAGCCCTGACACAATAGACAAGAGCCTCCATGGATTTTTGGGGGGGGGAATATGCCAAGGCTCACAAAAAAGGGTGTTTTGTTCCCTGCCCCCTGTCTGCTGAGGGCTCCCTGGGAGCTGCCACGTGTGCAGAGCAAATGGCAAGGCACCGAGGGCTCCTGTCAAACCAGTGATTGCCCAGCAAGTTGTTTGAAAACAAATGATTCAGTCATTTCATGTATTTTCACACAGTAAAACTGGTTAGTGGCTGGTGGGGATGAATGGCAAGCTCAGTGAAAGGAACAACCAGTCTGGGGCCACTGCAGGTGAGGCTGGAGGAGGTGGAGGTGAGGGAAGTTTTTGAGGGTCCCAGTTTAGGAAGGGGGAAGAGGGAAATGGACATTTCATGGGTGTGGGGTGACTGCACCTCTGTGTGCCCTCAGAAATGTCCCTGTGTTCATACAAAGGCTTGATCCACTGTGATTTGTAAAAAATGAAGTGATAGGCCAGATGTGAGCAGTAGAGATGTGTCTGTATCTACAATATCTCTGTAAACATGCCATAGACACACAACAGGGTGTAAAAATTCCATTTTCTCCTTTTTATTTTATATAACCACAAATCTATACCATAGAGGCATCCACTAAGTGAAAATTACTGCCAGGCCTGTTTTGCTGCTATTTTTGTGGCTTTCTGATCATTTCAAAAGACAACCAAGCCTTTCTAGCTCACCCCTTCCTATTACACACAGCAGGCAGTGTGGACCAGCTCCATCCCAGCATGTCCCAGCTCCATCCCAGTACATCCCAGTAGCCACTCCAGCATTCTCAGGGCTCACTACCACTCTGGGTGCCCAGTCTGCTGCACTCAGGGTTTGTTCCCCAGCTCCTCAGGGCTGTGTTCCTCACAGATCACGTTTCCATTGAGTTATTCTTGGTTCTGATGATGCCTTTCACAGCTGCAATTTTATCTGAGGTAAATGAGACTTTTGAGGCAGAGACTATAATGAGGAGGTTTTGCCTTCTGGGATCATCTCTGCTTCTGACAGAAGCTCTAAGATGGATGTTTTATGCTCTCCTGTGTAAGAGAGAAAATGAGAATGAGAGCAGCAGATCTTGAATGGTGTTTCTGTCTTCCTCCATGGGCTCAAACAGCTCCTCACAATTCCCTCAGGCTGGTGCCAGGGTGGTTCTGCTGTGGGCTGGAGCTGCAGGGATGGGGAAGGACATGGGGCAAGGAGGTGCCAGACCAAGTTTTGGAAGAGAACATCCCAGGCTCGCTCTGCAGCCTCCAGATGTCCTGAAGCGCTCGCAGATCACCTTCTCCCCAAATGCTTTTATTTTACTTTTAAGTTACTATAATTCCACTTTTTAAGCTAAAAGAGGGTTGATTTAGGGTAAATAGAAGAAGGGAATTTTTTACAGGGAGATGAGGTGCCCAGAGCAGCTGTGGCTGCCCCTGGATCCCTGGCAGTGCCCAAGGCCAGGTTGGACATTGGGGCTGGAGCACCTGGGACAGTGGGAGGTGTCCCTGCCATGGCAGGGTGGAACTGGGTGAAATTTAAGGTCCCTTCCAACCCAAACCATTCTGGGATTCTCTGCTCTGCCCCAAACCTCCACTGGACAGGAATAAATGGGTTTTGGCTCAGTTGTGTAAATATTTAAGATGCTGTTCCCCCTTCTTCTCCCTCCTCTGCATGCTGAGCATGCAACAGGCAGATACAAGCTAAATTTCATTTTATTTTTTCATGTTTTTCAGAATGAAAGACGCCATCTGTGCCACATCCTCCTGTTTATGTCTGCTGCATCTCTGCAGGCTGGAACCTCTTGTGGCTGCCAACACTGAGCCTCTCCAGCTGATGAACTTCTGGGTTTGGGTTTTGATTTTCTTTTTTCTCACATAATAGTTAAGAGAGGAAGAAATTTCCAGTTGCAGGGCTATTTCTGAAAGTGTGCTTGGCACTTGTGCTGAAATCTTGCCTAAAAGGGAAGGTGTAAAGTCCACAATACCCAAAGGCAGAGTCCTGATGAATTCCTGACAGGGAGCGTTGAGTGGTAATTCATCCATCAACCTGGAGAAGACTCTGTACCTCTCTTCCAGATAATTGAACTTTAATTTATTTAAATTTAATGGAAAACCATATGGAGAGGAACAGAAAGCTAATTTAAAGCACTGCTCAAAGCAATCAATATGTTAACAGATTCCTTCAACATCTCACACTCGGTTGCTGAAAAATGTTTAAAATGTATGTTTTTTTTAATTAGTATTATGAAAACACAGGGTTTCTGGCATGTTGTATTCAAAACTCAAGAGCCAAAATAAGCCTCTGTTGTGAAAATTGAAATATACTCTGGAAGCACAAATCATTTTATTGGAAGTGGAAGTGACAACTGTTTAATATTTTACCAAAAAATGCACATCTCTGAAGACTTCTAGGAAGACACCTATAAATCCTAAGGGCTCCCATCACTGGGTTTCATATAGCCCTGAAATAAAAGCAGTAAATTAGTTGTAGGAGTTGCATTAAGAGATTGAAGTTGGCAGGAAGAACACACGAAGGAGCCTTTCAGTGTAAATGGATTAAATACAGATTAAAGCAGACGAATGCAAAATTCCCAATTATGCACATTAAAATTTTAATTATTTTCATATTTTCCCGATTCCTTTGATGCTCCTCAAGGTCAGTTCTTTCCATTCTGGCTTTTGAAAACAAGTTTTTTTTCAATGGCAGGATAATTAACACTCTCCTTCTACTCTTAGATGTTGATCTCCTAACATTGACCATGTTCTGCCCCACAGCCAAAGGCTTTTTTATTCAAGGTACAACTTAATTTACTTTTATATTTTGCCTGAAAGAGAAGGTGTAAAGGTGTAAAATTATTTATTTTATATTAAAAAGAATAAAACCCGTAGGCAATTTACGGTCCTAGAAAAGAACAAATGTCCCAATTCAATTTTATCTTATAAAAATATAAGGGTTTAATGATGACAGTGAGTCTTATACCTGCAGTTTGTAATTTTCATTATGGTTTCATCTTTGTCAAGCTTGAAGAGTGCAAGCTGTAAAAATAAGTGAAAGGCTGTTCCTTTTGAAAGTTTAATAACTTGGGGTTGTTAGGAAGGCTGGAATCTGAAAGGAGCAGTAACTCCCTGCCATGAAATTTCAACAACCTGAACAAAGTCTTATGGAAATTCCATAAATAGATTTCAGTCAAACCTCATTGAGGGCAGGTCTGACTTTCCTGTGGCTTTTTTTAAAAAGCAAATTATTTTAAGCACCCTTTTTTAAAAGTTTTTTTTTTTTTCCTTTTGGTAGGCAAATGATCCTGCAGCATTTTTCATGTCAGATTTGCCAAGTCCTCTCCCAGAAACTTATTAGCATGATGGCTCAGCTTTGCTGAGACTAATAGGTGCAATGGAAAAAGAGCAAATAATGGCTAAAATATCTGCTGGTTTTCCTTTCCTT
>WBNO01029059.1:17200-46328 GCA_013400575.1 Peucedramus taeniatus | reverse complement strand
TCCCTTCCCTTCCCTTCCCTTCCCATTTTTTCTATTATTAATTTTTGCAATGCAATATTCCTTCATTTTCTTTGTATCTTTTGCCCCTGGACTTTCAACCTCATGGCACAGTCCTGACTACAGAAAAACAGACAATTAAAATGCTGAGGTTCTGCAAACTCTGCTTATTTCTTGCAAGATCAGTGTAACAGTAAATGGTGGATGCCAAATAAAAAGGAGGGGCTCTTTTAAATAAAATGCATCATAAAACTGGTCTAATTAAACAAAATTTGTCTTTCGTTGGCCAGTCTGCTGGAAGGAATTTCTTTTACAGTGGAATGTAGAGGAGATGGAAATTGCACTTTCTATGACCATTTTAAGGCCTTGTGAAATAAATCTGAATGATCAGCAGGAAAAAACCTTAAAGCCACTAAAATTGCAGCAATGCCAAAGAAAGGGGACACAGCCAGGTTCCAGAATAGGTGGGAAGTGAGGTGGGAGCTGCAGCTTGGATGTTCAGGGTGGGAATCCCTCCCTCACTGCCAGGTGCAGCTGGAGGGATGCTCCTTCCTGAGCTTTCAGACCTTTGACCATCCATACCTGCTGCATCCTGGAAATATTTCTGAACCCACGTGGGGGTGGCATCACACCTCTCCAAATATCCCAGCTCAGAGTGGGAACAGCCCCTGCTGATTTGTAGGAACACAACAAAACCTCCTCCCACCAAAATGTTCACCTGATCCTTCAAGCAGCCAGAGGTCAGAAGAACAGAATTATTTAATAGCCTGAAAATGGTTCAATCAAAATTCATTGACAACTACTCAGCAAATATCCTTTCATCTCCCTGTGGGCAAAACCATCTTTCAAAACCTTTAATTTCTAATTTAAGATTCCTTCTGATCTGTTACCAAATCCCACCCAGAAAGCTGCCAAGATCCATCTTAAAACAGCTTAGGTTCCTTCTCCCAGCATTATATTTGATGGAGGGTTTCTAAAATTCAGTGTAGTGATTAGAGACCTTCTAATTCCACACTTAAATGTATTCAGGGCATATATATAGATATATATTACACATATATATACATACCCATTTGATCTTATCCTACCCTTCCACTCAGATAATTCTTCTGGTTATCCCCAGATGATTTTTAGAGAAAATTATAATTTCTTTTTGATCTTTAATCTCCTGATTTCTCTGTGATACCTGAATAGCTGAGCTGGGTAAGCCACAGGCTTCAGCTGCAGCACGTGAGCCCCTGGGCTGATTTTCCTTTACCCTCATCCTGCAGTTCTGGGGGACCAGTGCCTACTTTCACTGCCCCCCTCGAATTTTTGTGGAAAATTTGGGGCAGTGGCAAGGGGCAAACAGTGACAGAGCATTGCTCTGTTTGCTAAGCAGATCCCCCGTGGCAACAATGATGGTGGTTTTATGAAATTAGCAATGTGAAGGGGCTGAAATGATGAAAGGAGCAGGCAATGAGATCTTAAGCAAGTATTTCACCTAGGATTTCAAGGGCTTGCTCATGGGCTGGATTGGTGTTTGTATTTTTATACAGTGAGCAGTGATTTCTTTTATTGACTCGAGACCTCTCAGAGGCCTACACCCAAACTTTGAGAGTCCTCTAACTTGAGGCACCTGACTTTGGAAATTATTTCACAGCAGAAGCCTCAGTGATCATCATTTGGTGTGGACACTGAAGTGGTTTCACACCCACCCAGGTCTCCTGTTTGTTTTTCTTCAGCCTCCTCTGAGCTTGGCTGCCCAGACAGAGCAAAGAGCACCCCTGGAGCTTGGAATGGGGAAAGGACCATGGGAAGCAAAATTCCTGATGGCCAAACCCCCCTGGAAGCTTTCCCTGCCTCTGGAGCAGCAGGAGAGGCTCGTGTGCTGTGGGGCTGAGTTAGATGTAGAGCCAGGGAAGCACATTCCAGCTTGGAAGGGTGGGCTGTGCACACAGGAGCCTGGAGGAGTCTGCNGGGATGGAGGGAGGGGGGGAGGGATGAAGGGATGGAGGGAGGGAGAGAGGAATGGAGGGAGGGAGCCAGGGATGGAGGGATGGAGGGAGGGATGGAGGAAGGGATGGAGGGAGGGATGGAGTGATGTAGGGATGTAGGGAGGGATGTAGGGAGGGAGGGATGGAGGGAAGGATGGAGGAGCTGGGACCCCTGCTCCCAGGTGGGAACAGTGCCTGGGAGCTGCACCTCTGGAGATGTGGCAAAGCCATCTGAGCTCACCTCAGTGGCTGCTGAGGAGTCCCCAGAATGCTCTGAATTCACAAAAAGCACTGAAGTCTCTCCAGAGTCGCTCAGAAGGTGTGGATGGCATCACACAACGCTGCCAGGGACTTCCTGGGGTTAAAAACTTGATGTGTGTGTGTGCTCCAGGGCCATCCATGAGCAGGAGAGCACATGCCATGGGCAAGCTGAGGGCAACAGGAGGCCTTGATGTGCTGGATGCCACCAGGAGAGAGTCCTCTCCCTCACTCCTGTAAAGGGCTCCTCACTCTGGCTCTTTCATGTTTTCAAGAGCAATGGTGAGCATTAGGAGAATAGTAAAGATATAATAATTTCTCCTGTGCATCACATCTATGCTGTGATGTCTGAGTGCATTTGCTTAATTAAAACATGGAATTCAGCAAGAGAAGTTGCCTTAATGGATGACTCCCCTCACCCTCTACAACCAAGCACCATCTGTCCTTTACAAAGAAAACTGGCTTTTCAGTAAGTTCTTTCTTCACTGGAATTTAGTATTTTTTATTTCCATGGCAGGAAGCCTTTTCTGGTTTCCAGGACACAATTTGAGATATATAAATCAAGAAGTGCAGGAAAGTGTCTGCTGCCTAGAGTGTGTCTGGCATGTGCCTGTGCCCAAGACATGGACTTATTTCTGGAAAACCTTGCTGAAATTGGGAAACCCCTGTCCTGACTGACCCTCACATTATTTGGATTGCACACAGGGAGCAAATCCTTTCCTCCTTTAGGATTTCCTTCCCTGCCCCTCACCTTCACATCTGCACTCCTGTCTCAAAGCAGAAATAGCATCAGTCTCTTCCATCAGGTTTTGCCAAGCTGGGTGGAAAGATTGATTGGTTTGCTGTGATTCATTGTTGTTATTTCCCTTTTTTTCCTTCCTCAGTGTGGGAATTAGTGTTAGACACTACCTGGCAGAGGGAAAGCTGAAGGGAGAAGGAGAGGCTGGGGTGTGGGTTTGATCCTGGCAGGGTGGGACTCTGTAGATGACAAAGGAAGAATCTCAGATCCTTCAGCACTTTTGCTCCTTTCGGGGGAGAAAAAAACCTGGTCTCTCCCAAGCTGACATATTTTCAGTTCATTCTCTTTGAATTTTCTGGGAGCAATTCTCAAAAAAAGAAAAAATTCCAGAGTGAAGCAACGTTCCCCTAACAAAGATTACAGCAGGCAAAACTGGAAACCCCAGCATTCTCCCCCCAGTTAATTAAAAAAATTAGTTTCTGCCTCCTTTTGTACTTCACTGTCTGTCTGTAGCTTTAACTGGGCTGCCTCAGGCTTTTAAAATCCTCTGGTCAGGGAGCTCCTTGCCCTCATTTCCATGGCCAGGTGTGAAACCAGAGAGAGGGAGATCCCTGGGACCACTCCCAAATCATCTGGGCTTGGGTGACAGAGTCAAAGACAGCAAGAATGGTCAGACCTGGTTTTCCCAAGATCCCCTGGCCCCCATGGATGCAGAAGGAAGGTGTGAGATGCTGGACCACCCTGGATGCTCCACCCAGCAGAGGGCAGCCCCTGGAGCAGCCACAATCACAACTTTCTGCAGCACCAGGGGCTCCCAGCCCTGGGCTAACACCTCTCCCTGGCTGTGTGGAGTGGCTCAGTGGCAGTGTCCCCATGGGAGCAGCTTTTCCATTGCTGTTCCCAATTCCCAAGCCCCCCACAGTCCCTGATTTCTGCACAGATTGTCTCTTCTTGTAACACACAGCAAGAAATTCCTGTGGTGGTGTCTCCAAGTGCCAGCACATGTGGGCTGCTCCCTGGGTACATATTTGTGCTCTCTCCATTTCAGCATGATTTAAGGCTGTGGGGAAAACAGTTACAAAGGGGGAGAAAAACAAAACCAAACCCCAACCTCTCCCAAACTGCTGTGGCCAGGCAGCTGAATTTCATACTTACCAACCCCAAGCCTCTCTGAGATAATGAGCCTCAAAAGTCAAAAGAGACAAGCCAGATGTTCCCAAACCTGTTCAGCAGAGATTCTGCCTTTGATTGTGACAGTTTAGCATATGAAATAAAACTGTCTAGAGTTGGAACTGGAGTTTAATTTCTAAGATGGTTTAAAAAAAATCTGCTTCATAGGAAGAAACTTATTCAGGAAGGAGCAAAGAGCTTCAGAAAACCAGCAGGATAAAAGGCACAGTTCAGTGAAAAATTAATGATTTTTACCCTCTGTAGGGTATAAGTCCCAGCTACAACAGAAATTGGAGTATATGAAAAGTGATTATGAACACAAAGATACAAATAAAAATCCTGGTCTTTATGATCTGCATCGATAATAATAACTATTATGGGAAACAAGTTTACAGGATATCCCTGTCTATCAAAGAAATTGAAAGGAAGCACATGGAAAACCATGATACTTACAGTTTTTCAGCAGAATTTTCAGTATTTTTCATTTACCATCAGTACTAGACTGGAATAAAGTCAGCAATGACACCATGAGTTGTCCCATCTGAAGAACTGACCCCATTTTATTTGGGGTTTTTTTGGTTTTTTTTGGATCTCAATTCTGGAAGCAACTGAAGTGACTGTAGGAGGATTGAGAAAGAAAAAGAGAAGTATGAGAGAAGAAGCTAATTAAGATTCTAGACTATTGGAAAATCCCAATGCCACAGAATATGAAAGGTCAGGTAACTAAGAAACAGTCAAATGAAATTTACTTTCCCCTTTGGCTTTCCAAGAAAACCTCTGCAGCCACAGAATATTTCACCCAAAGGAAAACTGCATGGAAATATGAGGTGAACCTCAGAGAAAGGGTTTATTGAAATACTTTCTCAAGAGCACTGAGGCACTGCACTGAGCTGCACAGATACCTGCAAAGTGCTGGGGCAGAAATCAGTGGCAAAGCAGCACTCAGGGTGATTATCTGATTATCCCTCCTGATGAGGACACTCAACAAAGGCTGAGCTGCTTGGAGTCCACTCTGTGTGTGACCTTTCCTACTGCACTGCTCTAATCCAATAACTTCCAGTGCTTAATGTGAAACGTGTGGTCACGGATAAAATCTCTCCAGAGCAGTCAGGAAGAGGAATGACTGCAGCTCTGCCAAAAGGAGAGAGGTTCCAAGTTCAAATCTTTATTGTGTTTGACTGCTGGGGGAATCAGTTACATCCTGCCCAGTGGCAGCTGGTGTCAGAGCTCACCCTCTGACCAGCCAGCACTGATGTAGCTGATCTGTAAATCTGTGAGCTCTATTAATCACTTCCCAGCTGGAATAATTTACTGGACTGACATAATCTAATGGTTCACTGCAATATCACAGACTGTGATGTGATTTCCTTTCTGATAACATTTTTAATTCACAGTCCATACTGATTTATTTTTTTTTTAAATATCCTACTGAGTTTGCACATCTGCTCAAGGTTATCTACAGTAAGTTTGTCATAATTTTGGGTAGTTTTGTAACAGGAAGGATGATTTTGTAATACACTGTTGTACAATAACAAACAAATCTCTTGCAGCTACAATTACCCTGGATTGAGCAGAGTCCTCAAGCAATTGTTCCCAATTTGTTCTCATTCTTCTGCTTCCCTTTTTCTAGACATCCTTGTCTAGATTTCTGCAGACATTCTACAAAGCCCATCTTAGAGCCATTCCTAAGAAAAACGGGCTTCAATCAGTGCTGGTTGACAGTCGGCTGAACATGAGCCAGCAGTGTGCCCAGGTGGCCAAGAAGGCCAATGGCATCCTGGCTAGTATCAGGAATAGTGTGGCCAGCAGGAGCAGGGAGGTCATTCTTCCCCTGTACTCAGCATTGGTGAGGCCACACCTTGAGTGCTGTGTCCAATTCTGGCCCCTCAGTTTGGGAGGGACATTGAGATCCTTGAGCGCGTCCAAAGGAGAGCAGCGAGGCTGGAGAGGGGCTTGGAGCACAAACTGTATGAAGAACGACTGAGGGAGCTGGGGGGTGTTCAGCCTGGAGAAAAGGAGACTCAGAGGTGACCTCATCACTCTCTTAACTCCCTGAGGGGTGGCTGTGCTGAGCTGGGGGTCCGTCTCTTTCTTCGGGCAACAACAGACAGAACAAGAGGACACAGTCTCAAGCTGTGCCAAGGGAGATACAGGCTGGAATTAAGGAGGAAGTTCTTCACAGAAAGAGTGGTCAAATACTGGAATCATCTACCCAGGGAGGTGGTGGAGTCACCATCCCTCGATGTGTTTAAAAAAAGACTGGATCTGGCACTTGGTGCCATGATCTCATTGAGGTGTCAGAACATGGGTTAGACTCGATGATCTTAAAGGTCTCTTCCAACCTAGAAATTCTGTAATTCTGTAATCTGAATTTAGCTGAGACTGGTATCATAGAATCAGAATGGTTTGGGTTAGGAGGGACCTGAAGCTCATCTCATCCCAACCCCTGCTAAGGATGTGATGGCCCTGCCAAGGCCATCACACCCATCCCACTGCTTAACCCAAGGAGTCAGTGTTTAATCAGGTGACACCAGTGAGCATGGACCAAAGCACAAAAGCCTTAGACATAAATATATCTAATTTTCCAATATTGTCTTGTCTAATGATGAAGTGCCCAGATTCCCAGTAAAACTGAGCATTTCTCCTGCTTTATCAGAATGCAGGCAGCAACCCCCTGGATGGCTGCAGCTCCCATACCAAAGGGAGCTGGGAAAGACTGATGGCTGCTAAATATTTCTTCACATAAAGCAGAACGAAACCCTCCAAGTCAAACCAAGTTGATTTTCAATAGTAGTGAGAAGGCTTTAAAAATGTGACTTGTGGAGGAAAAAGCATCTGCAAAGGATGTTCTCTTTAGATCCTTGGAAAAAAGGCACTGCTGTTTTTACCGTTTTTTTTTTTTTTTTTACTGTTTCTTTGCTGTTTTTCAGGCTGATATCTACTCACTACTCTTCTTGGTTAAAGCTCATCTCTTCCCTGTGAAGGAGTAGAGAGTTATCTTCATTTTTCACAGAGCATGGCTGAGTCTCACACACTGCCTTATCTAAGGTCACGCAGGATGACAAAAGTAGGTCCAGAAGGACATTCAGACCACTTAAGCTGAGCCCCATGTTGAAACTGTTTAACTTCTTCCCTGTGAGCAGGAACTGGACTCACAGTATAATATCCTGTTTATTAGGGCCACTTGACACAGAGAAATGTTTTCGGGGACAATCCATGTTTAATGAATTAGTAAAAAGAAAAGCTGCTTTTAAAATAGCTTCTGCCTCTAATTATAGTAGGAGAGGAAGAAACACTTCAGCTTCTTTTGCAAAACTCTATTTTGCTTTCGTTTGAGCCACAACAGAACTCAGATCCTGCAGGAATACAATGAAAGGTTACGTGTGTTTTATTTATACAGCATTTATTGTCTTCTTTTAAAATATTTGGCCAAGACTTGTCTTCATAACCACCTTCCTCTAAACAGAATCCACACAAAATGCAACTGCAGTTGTTTAGAGGAATGTTTGTGCTTTCTAGCACTCACTGGTCTGACAGGTAAATGTTAATTGGCTGAAAATGCCTCCCAATTTAATTAGGACAAAAATAGTCTGTTCCTATTCTATAGATCAGAAAAACACACTGTAATATAGCTGAGCATCAGACACAGACAAGTGTCATTTCCAACAGCCCAAATCTTTCAGCACATTAAAATACACTTTTATTTACTGCTTGGAATGCTGCATAGAAATATTATCAATGGGGCTATGAGGATGCAATTCTGGCATTCAGAACTTAAGGGAAGAGATGAATTTTTAAAATACATTTTCAGGCTTTGGTGGGTGAGGACAAAGCAAACACAACAGGTCACAGTCCGAGCACGTACCATGAGAGCAACTGTCCCTTGGTCTCTGCCTCATCGTCCCTTGGATCTGGAATTTTTTCAGACAAAGGACATGGAATTTTTCCAGACAAAGTTCAAGCTGCAGGGAGGCCTTTGGGAGGTTTCTCATGGCCCATCCCAAGCCATGTGGGGATGGCTCTGGCACATGCCTTGCTCCAAACAGAGCCGGTGGCTTGGTCTGCTTGTGGCAGATGGGGAAAGAGCTGGGTGAGTCAAGGGGGAAGTGGGAGCTACGTCATCTGTGAGCTCCACGGGTCACATTTTTGACAGGATGAAGCCAGCTGGACATGGGCTGCTTTTTCATGGGCTGGAAAATAGGGTCTGGATTGTGCAATTGTTGTCTGTGGTGAGGGGAACCCAGCCGTGACACAGGAAGGGTCACGCAAGAGAGGGCTCATCCCGGGAAGCGTGTGCAATCACCCAGGATCATCTCCTGTGGAATGTTGTTATCAAGAGAGACAAAGCCCACACTAATCCAGCCCAAAGCTCCTGTGCTGCTGGGGATGTGCTCCTGTGTTTGGAAAGCAGCTGCACCAGTGTTTCATTGCCCAGCACTCACCACCTTGCAGGTAAACAGGAAGGAGGGAGCCCCTCAAGCTGTGAGCACTTTCCTCCTCTGGGTCCTCTTCTTCTGACCTCTCTGGGTATTCCTATTTGGCTTTTGCAAGCACTGATATCTTGATTTCTCCTTCTCCACTTCCAAGCACATCAACATCCACTCTCCCTGTGTGGAACCAGGACTTGATGATCCTTGTGTGTCCCTTCCAACTCAGGATATTCTATGGTTCTATGGTCTCTGATTTTTAAGTCCCTCTGTGTGTTCTTCCTCGACCCAGATTTGACCTCTTGCTGCAAGACAACTTGTTCATAAAATGTTTTCTGTCTAAGCCAGTTCTTTATTTAGGCAGCTGCTTTTCTCTTTCTGTCTGCATACCATGCTAAAAAAAAAAAAAGTTGCAGGTTTTGTGTGTGGTGTAAACCTCCACAGTTCTGCTTTTTACTTTCAAGCCTTGCCGTGCCTTTCACAACAAAGATGCTCCCACCCTTGTGGGATCTCTCAGTTTATCCAATAGATCTTTCCTGTGTTTTCATTTGGGGTGAAAACTGGAGATGGGTGACTCTTCAGGCAAGTAGGAAAGAGAAAATGAAAACAGTCAACAGTAAATTCCCTGGAAAACAGCTCAGATTTTTAGATATTCTTAATTTGTTTCCTTAATTTCTTTTTTCAGGCTGAAAAAATCCCCCAGGTGAGAACTGTTTTTCACACATCAAACAGCTCCCCATACCTCTGCTTTATTGGGAGTCTTGGAGAAAGCTGGACACTGTGGAGCTAGAACATAGCCAGGAATTACCTCCAGTCCCCTTCTAAACACCCTGTGCCACACTACTGACATCACAGCCTGTGTTTTGGCCAAGTTCCTGCAAAATCTACCCCTCAGTTCACAAAAGAGTGCTATCAGCGCATCCCAAAGTGAAGAGGGATGACATAGGGGAATGAGACTGAGCTCTACAGCATCTTCCAAGGGTAATTGGATAACCAGAGCTCAGGCTTGGGGCTGGATCTTTAATTTTTAAAGTGGTGCAGGGAGAATTGAGCATTAACAGGAATGGAAGTCCTCATGAAGCAAACCAAAAAGCCTGAAAATGTGAGTTTAAGCACAATAAGTGCCAGCAGAGAGATAATTGGGTGCACTTCTGGCCTTATCTGCAAACTGCTGTACACGGAGTCATTAAAAGCAATCTCCCGGTGAAAAGAACGCCCGCCTCATATTGAGCTGTTTAAGTGGTTGCTGTAATTATGCTTACAGATGTTTTAAGAATTCATATGTAGGAAACTGCAGGTCTTTAATTATAGGTAGGCTGGCAGAGGGTGAACTCTGCTCCACTGCAAACAAGCCTGTGCTGACCTGGGAGTGACCTTGCAGCATCTGTTTGGGGAAGACAGACTCTGCTTCCCTCTTCTGCATCCCAAATCAGCTGCAGGGGCAAGGAACTCTCTGAAAGCACTTCCCTGCTCCAGCTCTCTGTGCTGATCCCCTCCTGGGAATGTCAGGATGGATGGATGGATGGATGGATGGATGATGGATGGATGATGGATGATGGATGGATGGATGGAGGGAGGGATGGATGGATGGATGGATGGGTGGATGGATGAATGGAAGGATGGATGGATGATGGATGATGGATGGATGGATGGATGGATGATGGATGGATGGATGGATGGATGGATGGATGGATGATGGATGGATGGAAGAATGGATGGATGGATGGATGGATGGATGATGGATGGATGGATGGATGATGGATGGATGGAAGAATGGATGGATGATGGATGGATGGATGGATGATGGATGAATGGAGGGATGGATGGAGGGATGGATGGATGAATGGAAGGATGGAAGGATGGATGATGGATGGATGGATGATGGATGGATGGATGGATGGATGATGGATGATGGATGATGGATGGATGATGGATGGATGGATGAATGGATGGATGGATGGATGATGGATGGATGATGGATGGATGGATGAATGGATGGATGGATGGATGGATGGATGGATGGATGGATGGATGATGGATGGAGGCACTTTCGGCTCTGACTATTTCCTGAATTTCTCAGGCCAAGCATTTACTCTGGTCCCTTGGGGAGAGGTAACAAATAGGGCTGAACTTTCCCATCTCCCTCCAAGTCCAGTCCCACAACTCTCTGAACCTGCTGCCCCCTTATTTTGTCCCTGAGCTCACGGGCTTCTAGCTGATGGAGAAAAAGGGCAGTACCAGAGCCTTTTCCTCCTCTCCCCCTTCTTTTCTTTTGCTTCTCTACCTGCTGGAGGAATCCAGCCCACAGAGACAAGCAGTGCACAGAGGGAGCTGTGGTAATTACATGCTGTGTGGCATCGTTATATTTTCCTTGATTCTACAAGAAAACCTCACTCCCCCTCCTGTCACTGGTTTGGCTTCTTGCATGCTCTCCTTTCTTCAGGGCAATGTTCCTGGCTATGCACCATGAGCGTGCAAAAACATTAAGAGAGGAATTAAAATGTATTAAGGAGAGCAACAACATCAGCATGCTTAAAAAGGTGATTGTCTGAGAGCAGGGGCTGTGCAGGAGATGGAATCTCTTGCTCAAAATTATGCCTCTTGTGCATCCAGGTACAGCTCAGCACTCAAGTGCTGTGCCACTTTTTAAATGAATTTTTACTTCTGTTAGCTTGGCAGAGCAGTCTTAATGGAGAAAATCAGAATTTATTCCATTTTCTGTGCTGTTTGGCAGCTTGTTTCCTGTGCTCAGACCAGTTACTGGCTCTGGTGGTGCCAGGGGATGAAGATGGGGCAGAGCTGCTGTCTCAGCCTGGCTGTTTCTCCGTGGTTGTGGTACTCTCTGCATTCACCTGGAACCCAGTAAAAGACAAGACAAACTTTTACTCTTCACTTTCTTCTGATTTTCCAATTGTAAACCAAGGTAGTCAGGATGTAATGATTTCATTAAGAGGATGAAACACTTTTTTGAAATGAAAATTAAATATTTGGAGACAGCGAATACCATGCAATTGTCAAGAATGTATTGCTCGTATTCTTTTTTCTTCTTCTTTTTCTGTTTTTAATTTCGAAAGTACTCTGAAAGGATAACTTTTCCCTCTCCCAGGTTATCTGTGATCCACAGGTGTGGCAGATAACATCTTTATTTTGCAGAGAAAGATTTTCACACCCAGGTACCTTTTTTTGACCATTGATTTCCCTTTGAACTGAGGAGCCCTGGAGGGAGAGGATCCTAAAGTAGCTGAGCCTGGGGGAAGCCCCCAAAGAGGTCTCCCCTTATTTTATTAATGGAAAAATACTCAATAAACAGGAAGGATGTGCATGTGGAGAGACCACAGTAGATGGAAAAAAAAGGGAGAAAAGGTTAAAGGGTGGTTGACAAATTTAAATGTGAATGTTTCCAGACTCTCTTGGAACTGGATGAAAGGTGCTGATCTCCTCCAGGCTATTCTCAGTGCTTTGGTTCAGGACTGAGATTCTGCATTATGTAAAATATGCTTTCCTGCTACAGCTTCACCATTTCCTGACCTTAAAACCCAGAATAATTTAACTATTTAAACTTGTTGGTCACAGTGATGTCTACTGATAACTTGGAGTTCAGGCCTTTCCCATACTTAAAACCTGTCAGCACAGCTTTTTTACTGAAATTATGACAGTTTTTTAGCAAATGCCTTCAGTGCCAAGGAACTGTGTAGAACATACATAGAACCATTTGGGTGAAGAGAACTGCTGTCCCAGTGTTGGGGGTTTGGTAGAGGAAGGTACACAGATCAATGAAGTTTTGAAAACAGCCCTAAAAGTGGGGAACAATCATAGAAGAGAATCCCAGGAGGGTCTGGGCAGCAAAGGACCTTAAAGCTCATCCAGTCCCACTCCCTTCCACGCATTCCACTACCCCAGGGTGCTCGAACCTGGCCTTGGACACTTCCAGAGATCCAGGGGCAGCCACAGCTTCTCTTGGCACCCTGTGCCAGGGCCTGCCCACCCTCACAGGGAACAAGTCCTTCCCAGTATCCCATCCATCCCTGCCCTCTGGCAGTTTACACCCATTCTCTCTTGTCCTGGCATAAGAGATGATTTTCCTATTCAGGAAAACAGTAGGTGGTTCTTTAGCACTTCACCCTACATGTGGATTCATGAATTTTTGGCTGGAATGTAAGTGAGCACCATCTTGGACTGAAAGGTCTAGTCTGGACACTTCACCAAAGTCAAGGAGCTCATCCAGTGGGATTTTTAAATTGAACTCCATTTCAATGTAATTGAAACTTTAATTGTGATTTTGTCTCCAAATCTGCAAGCTCATGGGTTACAAAATGCCAGCACCATAAAACGCCTGCAGGTTTGCAAGCTCCAGCCTGGGCTGGAAACTTGGCTTTATTCTCACACCACTTTCCATGAGAGGTAATTGAACCCTCCAGTTTCCAGAGGCTCTGGGGGAAGCCTTGTGCCTAAGGGGCAGCTTTTCCTATCAAAATGGGGTATGGGAGAGAGAGATTCAATGGAAGCTTCAGAGCTGAGACACATCCTACAAACACCACCTCTGACTGGAGCTACCCTCCCTTCCCCACTGAACTGAAATGAGGAACACAGCCAGATTATGCAACAGGGCTGTGCCATTTCTGTCCATTCTGTACAAATCTATTTAGATAAACAGATTCCCTTCTCCTTATCTCCATCATCATCTTTGGAGTCAGCCATGGAATTTCAGCCACGATGGTCGAGGGTTTAAGTGGAGTAAAGGCTTTTAGGAGGAGAAAGTTTATCTTTATTGGATTACTCTGAAAGGACAGATAAGCATCCAGGCAAGCAAGTCTAAATGTTTGGAAAGGAATTCCTTTTTGGAGACCTTGGCCTTTCTCTCCTGCTTTTTCAGTTTGTCTAATAGAAGTATTTTTCCTTGCAAAGCGTGCCATGGCTACTCCTGAAATGCTGCACAGAAGTCAGGGAACAGCAGCCTGGATTCCCAGTCAGGAGAGGCTCAGAGGCAATTTTTGAAGAGCTGGAACACCAGCCACAAACATGAGTTACACATAGGTCTCATGGGCTCAGATAGGAGCAGGTCTGATTTGTTTTTTGGCTGCAGACACTCAAGGCCATTCCTTGGCAGTGTTACAGGAGCAATATTTACACAAGGATGAAGGACAACTTTGTCAAGGCATTTGCACAAATTAAAAACTTTATTTTTCCTTGCTATTATTTATAATAGCAGACTGAAAAAAAAAAAAAAACCTACAAAAACCAAAACAAACCCAACCCAAAGCTCGTTTCCCTATGAAGGAATTTTAATTGGTTTTCATGGTAGGATTGAGTGACACTGTGTTTTCAAAGCACAGGCTGCACCTTGAGTGAACTGTGAGGATGAGGAGGAACAGGAAAGTATTTTTCCTTCTTATTGGGAATTCTGTATTAATAATGAGAAGCAGAGGCTTTAACACAAGGGATTTATGCTGAGTGATCTGTGCTGAGATGGAGAATGAGCCATTTTTTCACTCATACTATGAAGAAATTTTAGTTTGGCTTCAGGCTGATCCCTGAATCTATGATAATGTCGATAAAAATTTATTGAATTTAGTTTCAACTTTAAAAGAATAAAAGAAAAAGGAAAAGTCAGTATTTAAAATCTGTGACTACATATGGACCTTGGTAAGGTCTGTTGATATTGAACTCCCTGCTGGGGCTGCTCAATACACAGGAGATACACTCTGTGCACCAAAGAGCAGAAAAATAACAATGAACTACTGAGTTTACTCCCCTGATTGCTCTAGAATTGAACATAAGATATTACATAAGTTTCTGAAATGAATGATCCCATAGACCTTTCATACAAGAAATAAATCTGTACTCCTGCATGGTTCATAATGGCTGAAAATGGGACAGTGTCCTTGGTATCTGATTAGAGCTATTTAGAAAACAGCAGTTTCATTTTGTAGGTGAATGCTGGAATTCTTTAATCCCTTCTTGTTCTACACTGGAATAAAATGTTAACGTTTGCTGGTGCAATAATCACTGAGTTATCATTATTGTGGTTTTATAATTGAAAAAACCCAAACAAACCCAGAGAAAAGCTGAAGGTAACATCCTACTGAAATGAAACATTGACAGATTCATCAGGAAGCCAGAAAATGGAGTCCAAATTCATTTGTCACCTCAAACACTGCTGCTGTAAAACAAGCCTGGTCCGAGTGCTGCTCCCTGTCTGTCTTAGCAATGATTTTTGATACAGCCCCAGATGTTCTCTGTTTCTGCCCCAGCAGCACCCAGAGGGTGTGAGACACACTGAGCATCATCCTGATATGTTTTGGGGTGAAAAAACCAAATACTTGGGAATCTACAATGTCAATCTTTCTACACCCAGCCTCACTTCCTCTCTGAAGTGCAGATTTGATCTCAGCACTTCAGTTCCACCTCAGCCCTGCAATGAAGCAGTGCTGAAAATGGTGGGAAACTTTATGGCTGGTGGACACAAAGAGTGAAACCAGTCCCAGAAAGTCCATTTTGCTCCAGAGCTCTTTAAAGTGAAAAACCTCAAACATTTATTCTTGCTGACAGAGTTAGAAATGTATGAGGCTGTCAAAACCCAACTCAGATGCAGTGTTGTGTCTGTCACGGTGTTGGTGGAGTTTAGATAGGAATGAGAAAAAGAATTTGTTTCCTCGGTAGCAGAAAATTGCTTATTTTACAAGGTGCCACGGAGAGTGTTATCTACTTGGGATTTATGGGGTGGAGGCCTTAATAATGCATTTCAGCAGGAAAGGAATATTTGTTTTATGACATCCTTCCCAGGGTAGTGCTTGGCTTTTAGATGCACTGTGGCTTGAAAATTACCAACACACCTATCAGGGAGCTGAGACACCACTTAACCCCGGGGCAAGACAGGATTTGCAGAGGGGTGGGAGCCCAGATTTTTCCCAAGACTTGGGGGCAGCTGGGCTGCAGAGGCACCCTGGTGGGGCAGTGTCAGGGACAGAGCATCGAGGCATTAAATGCAGCTCATTATTTTGGACAGCACCTCTTTGTGTGGAAGCACCATTAGCAGCAGCAGTGGGGTTGGAGCTGTAAAAACCAATTCCTGTAGGATAGCATCAGTGTGAAACACTGCCCGCAGATATCTGATAAGGACAGATAGCACGAGCATTTTGAGCCAAATAAGGATAAAAATGATGCTGTTGCTTCTGTGTAGAAGTCAGAGGCTCAGCAAACAGACTGTGATGTGCATTTTTTTGGCCAGCAGCAGCTCTGTCAGCTGAGTGGAACGGCCACAGCCGGCTGAGCAGGGGGGAAGCGCCGTGTGACAAACAGCCAACAGGAGGGCAATATCAAGGAGGTGCAGAGAGTTATTTGTTGCTTAACGAAGAGCCTCTCGAGGCTGAAAATTTACAGTGCTTTCACAGTTCAATTTTGTTGGAGGAGGGAATAAAAATGAGCCTCAAGTGGAGCGCGGTGACGTTGCGGAGCGCAGAGGAAGCGGCACAGACCCCGCAGACCTGTGGCCCAAAATTGGATTGACATGGGAAGGCAGGCTGGGAACACGAGCCAGCCAAGGTCAGCCAGGGCATTGTATGGGAGTGGTAATTAGGCCACTAATTAGATTCTCTAGGGCAGGCTGGGGAAGGAAGAATGCTTTACAGTAGGAAAAGGAAGAAACAAATTCCCGGCGCGCTGTCAGACGCGTCCCTTCAGACCAATCTGCCTCATGATGGCCGTGGTGAGCCAAGTCCTGGTGGAAATGAGGAGCAGCCTGAGCAGCTGGGGGTGGAGTACAAGGACCTTGTGACAGGAGTAAGTAGGTTTTCTTTACCAAAGAAACAGTGAAATTCAGAGAAGTTCGAACTTCGACTTCTTGAAGTTCGACTTCTTGAGTCGTTCACCATCCCTGGAGGAAAGTCCTCGGTCAAACAAGTGGGGTCAAAGTTGGGTTTTGGTGAAGGAAGGGGAGGAATGGAGGTGCTCAAGACAGGAATCTTCCCTTACAAGCCAGAGTGCACTCACTGTCTCTCCATGATGTGGAGGTAATGGGAGTGAGGTGAATTAAAAAGGCTGAAAATATTCCCTGGAGAAAACCAAGTCTCCAGTGAGGACAAGAAACTGAATTTGTGTTACACAAACACTGCAAGTTGATTTTCTGAGGTGGATTCTTTGCAGAATCACCCTCCCTACTGACTTGTACTTGGCTTCATCCTGATCCTCAACTCCTGGTCAGATTTAAAAATCACATTTCATCTTATTTTTCATTTCCTGGGCTGTGAGATCAGTAGTCTAGTCACACATAAGCATAATCCAAATCTTCTTTTTGTACTGTTTTTGTTGTTATCACAGAAAGGACTTGGACTGAAAAGAACATTTTACAAAAGATTGTTGATTCTGCTGGGATGGATCAAAGCTAGAGCTGTAACATTGAGGGAAGAGAATTCAAAGAGAAAGGAAAAAGTGAAGGCATCTGGGACATACAATAAAGGCATCACTTTAGCTGTGATTTTTCATTTGTATTTTACCCATTGAGAGGAGGAAATTCTTCCCTGTGAGTGTGGTGAAACCCTAGGACAGGGTCCCAGAGAAGCTGTGGCTGCCCCTGGATCCCTGGAAGTGTTCAAGGCCAGGTTGGACAGGGCTTGGAGCAACCTGGGACAGTGGAAGGTGTCCCTGCCCATGGCAGGGGAGTTATAAATACGTGAACTTATCTCCAATCTATCCACAAATAAAATCAGTGAACTGTGCTGGGCCAACCAGAGAGGAGGGAAACTGAGCCTAATTTACATTACATTCTACTCTTGTGTTGTTTCTTATCTCTGTACAACTTGAACTGGGACAGTGGAAGGTAGGTACAGATTATATTGAATGTACAGTGTGGAAAGTCCTCCCCACAGTCAATTATCCCCAACATTCAAATCTTTTTTGTGGGTGGTCATTGGAAAGAGCACAATGCCTTCAACTCCACTGAAAAGAATTCCCTATGGAAAAGCTGCACTCCAAAAAAAAACCCCAAACTTGCTGGTGGAACTTTTCTGGTTGTATCTTCCTAGAATTTGGATACTTTGGTCAGAATTGCATCCAATTCAATTAAGACCATACAGACACTTGTCCTGTCACTTTTTTGGCCCCGAGCTGGGATGAAAAGAGGGAGACTTTGGATAAGGGAGAGGACTTCTGGAGCAGTTAACAACAGAGCTGTGCTCCTTGGCTACAGCACAGTGAATGTAAGAGGTCATTGGCCCAGAAAGTTAATCAGAGGTCACCTTTTCAGCCCCCCAAAGCAGAAAGCACCAGCAGCCTTCCCTCAGCTGACGACCAGCTGAAAAGGAAAAAATAGATTGTCATTTTTTGGGCAGCAGCACTTGCCAGCCTCAGCTGCAGCCAGTGGTGAGATTCCTTGTTGCCTGAGGAAGTGTCCAGCAGAGCTGCAGGGAACACAGAGTACGGAGGAAGAGCTGGCTCTGTGTTCCTGGGGTTTGGGAATGCTCTACCTCCATGGAGCTGCCAGCCAGGGTCAGCGGCGGAGCATAAATCCAACCACAGAAAAAGAGAACAGAAAAGGAGCAAGAATAAAACTTGATCGTGGAATTGGAACTAGAGGGATGTGGCAGGAGGGAGAGGAAGAGGAGTGCCTGATTTGGCAGGGCAGAGGTGCAGGGGGTGAGTGGAAGTCGGAATGGAGCATCCTGCTGCACACCCTGGCCAGGACAACAGGAAAGGCTCAGCAAACATGGAGCCTTGGGGACTAAAGCAAATATTTCAGCCTGGGATGGAAGCACTGATTTTATTGTATGACACAAATTCAGTTTCTTGTACTCGCTGGAGACTTGGTTTTCTCCAGGGAATATTTTCAGCCTTTTTAATTCACCTCACTCCCATTACCTCCACATCATGGAGAGACAGTGAGTGCACTCTGGCTTGTAAGGGAAGATTCCTGTCTTGAGCACCTCCATTCCTCTCCTTCCTTCACCAAAATCCAGCTTTGATCCTGCTTGTTTGACCAAGGACTTTCCTCCAGGGATGGTGGAGGACTCACTGCAGGTTTCCATCAGTGGGGCCACAGCAATGATGGTTTATTTTTATTTCCTTGAAGGAATGGACAGAAATGGGAAATTTTATCCCCTCCCACTCTCAATAGATGTGCAGGGAGTGCAGAGGGAGCTCACAACACCCCAGTGGCTGCTGAGAGCCTTCCCAAGTTCACTGGGCAATACTTTGTGTTATTTGCAGGCAGTAATTGACTTCGGCAGTTTAATTAAACAAAAACAGCAAGACAGTTTCTTGCTAAAAGGGCAGGCAACAATAATTTTCCAGAAATGGATCCTTCCAGCTTTCACTGAGGATAAACACTCAGAGCCCTTGCAAATTCTGATAAGTGACTTCGAGCCTGCCTTGTTATCTTGCTGTTTTTTTTTTTAATACTCTGAAGTTGTTGGGAGGAATAAAAAGAACCAGAAATCTTTATTATTCTTCCTAAGGGATTCATTGCATTCTGCTTTGCATTGCTTCATCTTATTACCAATTTTCACTGTACATGCTTTTAATAAATACTTATTGCTATAAAGATAATAACATTCTTATCACATTAATGGCTTTGCAGTGGTGTAAATGAAAATGAATATTAATAACATTAACAGTAACCTTGATACAGTAGAGCACCGGTAACTGGGAAATATTTGAGTGTTTTACAGTACAAGAAACCTTTTTTTCTGGTTTTTCTCTGCCAGTGCTGGAAGGGAAAGTAGGAGAGACAGAAATTTAGATATTTGTAGAAAAGGCTCGGTGATTATTTCCCATTATAGATCACTGCAGTCTGGTTTATTAAAAATATCTTCTCATCCCCAATTCTTCCCTGAGGTATTTCTGCTGCCTACCAGCTCTGCAATGAATGAATGCAGACACCATATGGGCACTTGTCTTCCAGCCTGTGTGTGGGTCTTCTGGGGCCCTGCTCAGATTCCAGCAGATGGGTCAGACTGACATTTCTTTTCTGAACCAGAAAAGAAAGAAAGAAAAAAAAAAAAGCAGTGGGGCCACACTGCCATTCTAGGCAGTTCTGCATCTTCTCATCCAAAAAGCTGAATGAATCAACCACAGGGAATTTTGCTCTCTTTTAAATTGCATCCCTTTGCATGAAAGAAAAAGTCACCTGTGAGTAAATCATCAAATATGGTGATTTTTGCATGCTTGTACATTTCCCAAACATTCTCCTTTGTTCATATGTAGGCTGAATTGGAGATTTGGAGCACATGGAGCTGAGCACCAAAGCTTTTTTGCATGATTTTTTTTCACCTGTCTTGGCCTAAAAACTCCAACAGGAGCTGCTGATACCAGTGGTTGTGTGTTCTGCAGCAGAGAGAAGAATCAATTCTGAGCAAAGAGCTCTCTGTTAGTACAACATAGAGGAAATTCCAGTGTGCTGGGAGTGCACTCAGAGGGAATGAGTATTGCAAGATTTCCAGTACTAAGCAGAGATTTCAAACTATAAAACCAAGGGTTTATGTGAGATTAATGCTTGAGATTTTCAAGTCTGAAAAATTTGATAATGTCCAAGTTATTGTCTTTACTAGGCTGAGCCCTGTCACACTGCTCATTTGCTTTTGTAGTTTGGGGGCATTTTTACACTCTAAGGCATAAATTTAACAGAATAAACAGCAATGTAAAGATCTACAGATGGTAACTGCAGAGCAACCAAGCATTAGCTCCAATGGTGGATTTAACTTTAGGGTTCCCTGCTTTAGCAGGTGGCAGATTTCAGGCCTGACGTTGCATTGATGTAACTTTCTTAAGTGCAGTCTTTTGGTGGGGGGGTCAAATTCACTGAGATTTTTGCTTTAGCTGAAGTTGCCTCAAACATCAAATGTATGTGTGGGCGTGTAACTCATCTCAGGTGTTTGGGTTTGGGTTTTCAGTTTGAGGAGGCAGCTGGATTTTGCAACAGGATGGAGAGTGTCAGCCAACACCTGGTGACAGAAGTTACAAGACATGAAATGAAGGATTCCTTTAATATGATCATGTAGAATAATGTATTGCTCTGCTTCTAACTGGAGATGGAAATAAGAAAATGTGTCTGTAGCACTGTAGGAACCTGCATTAACTCCATCAATGACTCCTGCAGAGCCTGAGGAGCTGTGCAAGAGCCTGACCTTGTTGTCAACAAACCCTTCTTTTCCACTACATTATGACAGCATTCCTATCACTGGCTATAAATGAAAAGTAGATGCATTTTACAGGAATATGTAGATCTCAGCAGGCACATTCACCTCTCTATGCTGGCACCACTAATCTGTCTCTCTCCATCACTCTGATTTACAGCAGCCCTCAAAATGCAGACTAAGGCCTCTCAGTAGTGTTTATCTCACTGTCACTTTGTCACTGTGTCTTGCTCCTACGCCTCTGAGCAGGCAGAGGCTGGCAGCCACTGTCTCCAGCATAAAAGTGGATTGCATGGATTAAAAGTGGCCAAAGGGTACTGTGGAAACCAGAGGTGTGAAGGGAGGTGGCCAGCTCTCCAAACAGAATGATTAAAGATGGCAACGCAGCCTTGGCGGGTTAATGCAGCATCCACTGCCCACAAATAACACCATAATTTCACCATCCAGAAACACTCCAGGGAAATAAACATTTCTCATCATTGCCAGGAAAGAGGAATCATTAAGGAACAGAATGATGATGAAATGCAGAAAGTCTTGCTTCTTGAGCACAACACATTAGTTTCTGGGACATGAGGCTCATTTGTAACAGGGATCTAATTCATATAATCAACACCAAGGCTAAACACTGAAGAGAAGATTTTCTGAAATAAAAATTGATTTCTGAGCCAGCCTTTCCATGCTAAACACAGTCCCAAATTGCATTTCTGTGTCCAGGAGCGGGCGTTTAGAAGCCTAAATATCCATTTGTGCATACCAACGGGCAGCTTGCCTGTGCAACCCAAAGAAAAGCAAGAGAGGGATGGGTTTTCCAAATCTCAACTCCCTGGTGGGGCTTCTTGGCTCTGAGTGTGAGCAGAACTGGCTCGGTGTGCCTGTCTGTCCTCAGTGTTCCTGGGCAGGATCCACAGGCATTGAAGTGCTCCATGGCACCGCTCCGAGCCCTTTGGATCGGGATGAGGCTCTCGCTCCGTCTCATCTGCTCTTACAGCAATGCTTGACATTAATATTTCCCTCTTTGCCACAAGTTCTCAAAGCCCTTCTCAAGCCTTATTAAGGTTCACATCACACTCAGGGATGATGCAGAGGTCCTAATGACAAGGGAAAACGAGGACAAGAGAAGTGACTTGCTCAATGTCACACGATTGCAACCCGGAGACCGCAACGGGAAGATCTGAGTCTCAGTAGTTTGCTCTGACCCTCAATGAATACTAATGACTGGTCATATTGATAATTCATAGTGCTTCCACTGGGTTTAATACACACAAAGTGCTGTTGAAATGCTCATTTATTCAGTGATCACTGGGGCTCTGCATGGTGTTCGTCCCACAGCCCACTCCACTTTGCAGATGTGGAAAACCACTGAGTTAATCAAATATTGCTCCACCAGTGGGAAGCTGAGCGTGGAAGTGGTTGCAGGATGAGCCATGTAAGGGGATGTTCACAGTGTCTGGCTTCTGGCATGTCACCCAATGCCTGATGGAGAGGTGCTGGGCTGAGAACTTGGTCTCCCTGACTGCCAGAAGAGGAGCAAGCTCCATTAGAAGCCCATTCAAAGCACCTGAATTAGAAGCTGTTTCTCTCTGCTGAGCCTCTGGAGAGATGAACATTAAAGGTCTCAAGCTAGACATGTGAATATTCTCCCTTAAGTGCTTATTATTATTCCCATTTTGCAGGTGGGTGAACTGGAAAGGACAGGACTGTGCTAAATTAAGCGAGCTGCCCGCGCTGGTTAGGCTCCCTCTCTGCTCCCTCATAAAACTCCTGGAAATGTCTATGAGAGAAAAGAATGCAAAGCTGCATAAATCTCCAGGGGAATATGTTTAGGTTGTAAAAATACAGAGACAGCATGGAAATACCTCCAAGTGCTCTGGGAATATATGGTGAGTCATGAGCACTGTATATTAAATGGTCAACGCTTCTCCAACAGAAGCAATTCCTCATGCGAGACCACAGGAGTCACAGGAATTGGCTTTGCCCCAAACTGCCTGATTCAGCAAGATAGCAGCATGTGCAGAAACCCTGCTCTTGTGTTTCAGCTTTTAGGAACTGGGAAAAAGGAGAAACTGAGAGATTTTTGATGGATTTGAGCATGGCAGTGTTTTAACTGTGTGAGTAGGAAGTTACCAGGAAAATAAAATGCAGTAAGAATAGATAATCACAGAACCACAGAATGTTTTGAGTTGGGAGGGATCTTAAAGCTCATCTCATCCAACTTCCAGCACCTTACACTAGACCAATTTGCTCAATATAATTATTGTATGAAGTGCATCCCTCCCATGCTATTTCTTCTGTCTCTCAGTTTTCTGCCATCTCTGGCATTCTTCCTAAAGCCAAAATTCAGTTTGCAATCGTGGCAGTCATTAAAAATTATCATCTAAGAAAGTGTTTATCAGCTCTATCATTGCAGGTGCACTGGAAGAATGATTGCAAATTAAAATGGCTTTGTAACAAGGCCTGAGCTAGCAGAAAAGGAAAAAAAAAAGGCAGAAAAAAGGTATATTAATTTCTCAGAAATTAGAAGATAGAATAACACTCGCAGGAAACATTTATCATTATGTCAGCAAGGAGGTTGCATGATAGATCTTTTTAATAAGGGTTTTCATAACTTTGAAGGTAAAGACAGTTGGTCTATCTTGGTACTTTTCATAGAACATCTAACAAGTTAAATTACTTTATTTTTATATGTAAAATGAAGGCTAATACAGCAAAAGCAGGCTTGGAAATTAATCTCTTTGCAGTTGTACAGGGGCAGGGCCCACCCTCTGCTCCTGAAAGAACAATCAGGATGGCACAGGCTGTGTCTATACAAATAGACCCCACAAACTCAGCATTAACAAATCAGCCTTGGTACTTGAAATATTTATAAATTATGGCTAAAAGAAACAGCCTTTTTTTTTTTTTCCCCAGCACGATGAGATGTTTGTCCAGAATGTAAATAATTTCTGAGGAAAGATTAATATGTGCACTCACACGACTTGTATGTAAATGTGCTCCATGCCACAAGCTGTTTTATTAATTCTTGAGCCACTGTTGAAGGCTGGGGTTTGCAAGGAACTTCATTCATGAAGAGCAACAGATGGGAAAGGGGAAAGACTGGGGTATGTTGGGAAAAGAGCCTACAAAATGCAGTTAATTTGTTTTTTTCTGGAGTCAGACAGAAGGGTAAAAATCACTTAAGGAAACAAGGCACACATATAATCCAAGCACTCATCAGAACACATCCCTGATCAAATTTTAAACACTTCATTTTGAATTCAGGAGCTGGAGGAGGAGTAATAAATGACATGAAAGTGAAAGCTCAGGGCGTTGGAGTGTGCATGTAAAGGCCCAGTGACCTTAAATTCCCTACCAGTGGCTCAGGGACCAAATGTGAGAACACAAAACAGATCTGGAGAGACACAGCTTGTGCATGGGACAGAAAAGGAAAAATGTTCTGTAAGAGGAACTAAACAGCTCCAGGAGTGACAGCCTTCCCTCCTTGTCCACCAGAGCAATGTGAAACCAGGGGCTGCTCAGATGGGAAAGGAGCCAGGAGCAGAGATCCTCTTGATTCCAGAGTGTGCCTTGAATCAAATCAGACATGGTGGGGACACAGAAGCCACCTGATCATTTTAGCAGATCTGAGAAGTCTTAGAGCATCTTTCATCATTTAATCTGCTGCTCAGCTATCTCAAGCTCTTCATTAATCAAAGCTCAAAAGCAGTGCAGATTTCTAAAGACTTTTTTTTTTTTTTAAATATATTTTATTAAAGCAAACCATTTAAACAGAGCTTGAAGCAACCTAATGCCAAGCTCTGGGCTGCTGCCTGCCTCAGTTTTGCCACTGCTGTGATGAGCCCTTGGGTGCTGTCACCTCTCTGGGAGCTCCAGGAGGAGCAGTGTGGAGCTGTCACACGTGAGCTGTTCCTGGTGCCAATCTGAACCTGTCTCCAGCTGTCTTCTGGGTCATAACTCCTCCTTCATATCCCTTCAGAGGCTCACAGAGCTGAGGTTTCAAAGCTTTGCCTGCCCTGGGAATCACAAGCACGTGCTTCCAGAAGCAGCAGGTATTCACAGGCTTCTCATTGCATGCAGTGCCACAGAAGAATTATAGTAACTCTGAGCACTGAACCATTTAAATTCTATTTTAATTGATTCCCAGCTACCTCACAACTCCAGCATATTGTTAAATCAGTGGTGGATGAAAGTAGCAGGAGGTAACATCTTCTGCATTGCTGCAGGGAGAGCATATCTAAAACAAGGCAGTAAATCCTGGGTGCCTCACTGCCAGAGAGATGCAGACAAATTGGAAGAAATTCATAAGAAGAGTAATAAAAATGATTAAAGGTCGGAAGAGACTGAGTTATGAGTGAAGATTAAAGGAACTTAACATGCATCACTTGGCTAAATGATGACTAAGAGGGGAATGATACCCTTCAACAAGTACTTGGAGGGCATAAAGATCACCAGTAAAAGGGAACTCCTGAGGGTGCTGAAGGACACACTGCTCAGGATGAAAGGATGGCATCAGGCAAAAGGCAACTAAAATCTAAAAATCATTAAAATTTAACAGACACTAGTGGGAAACCAGGTTCTGCCACATTTACCTAATCAAGTTTCAGTTTTAATTTTTGCCTGTTCCAGGGACAAAGGCATTGTCTTCAATTAGAGGCTGAGCATGAATTCCCAGAGGCATTCCAAGGATGTGCATGCCAAGAGGAATAATTCCCAACCCAAGTTGGGAAGACAGCAAAAAAAGGCATTCAGAGTATCTGAAGGTTGATACACCCCTTACTCAGAGCTGAAGGATGCACAAGATATGAAATTAGTGATGTGAATGTGCCTGTTGCCAGGATACCAGGGGCAAAATGAGAGTAATAATGCATTTCTTTAAAATACACACATTCCATTAATTCCAGTGAGAATTACACCAATATTTTAATGGGAGAGCAGACAACTAAGAATAGCAAATCCCCCTGCAATTTTCTCACAGCACCAACTCACAGCCTTGGCGTTGGGAGAAGAGCTGAAACAATCTCTGGGGGTGCTGGAGGGCTGTGGCTGCACATCCTGAGCCCAGCCTGCATCCATCGGGATGGGAAATCTGCCTGGAATTAAGCTGGAATGAGGCTGAGCCCTCGAGCTGTTAAATACAACATCCATAGCACCTGGTGGTTTTCCAGGCTCACTGCAAGGAAACTCCCGGCTGGATTTGCAGTTTTTTTTTTTACCCAGGAAATTGTTTGCTTCCAGTTCCACCACACCTCTGCTTTCCCTGAGAAAGGGGAGTCCTGCAGGTGTCCCCCGGGGAAGGTGTCCTGTCCCTTTGCTCCCTGCAGCTCGTGGCACAAAGGGGATGGAGACGTTTTGGGAAAGTTTTGGCCTTTTCCTCTCACTGCCCTCATCTGTTTCTGGTGGAATTAGGATTTGATGTAAGGATATTACTTTGTGCTGGCACCCTGCAGCAGCATCTCTTGAGAAGGGCTTTGGGAAGCACTGCCTGGGGATGGAGGTCGTGGGAAAAGGGCTCCCCAAAAGCAGCCGGAGCGGGAAGCAAAACCCCCCTCGGTCCTTGCGGGCAATGAACTCCTTCCTCTGCTTTATGAGTTTGGGAGAGAGGAAGCACAAAGCAGAAACATCTGCATTTCTAAGCCCTCTCTGTGAGAATAACCCGGAGATGCTGATGCTGGGAGAGGCACGTGGAGGAAAAGCAGCCCTTTTCCTGGGATTAGCATCCCATTACAGCGGTGCTCTGAGGACACAATCTGATTTATTTATCCCAGACTTAAATCTGGCTATAAATGCACAGCTCTGCTACTGGCAAACACAGCCACTGGACCTGTCCACCAGATTTCTGCCCCAAGCCACAGCCAGCAGCAAGGAGAAAGGACTCACACGGTTAAAAAATCACCTTTGAAATTCACAAGTTTGCACCACTAATTGCAGGCCTGCTTTTCAACACTGCTAAAGGACTCGCCCATCTTTTTCACCACATAAGCCTGCTCAGAGCTAAGAAATATGTACAAACTTGTTTTAAAAGTGGGATGATTCTTCATATGTTGCAGAGTAAGCATGGCAACCAGCAGAAATCAGATATACAGAGGTGGAGGTCAGGACCTTTCTTTTTACGAAAACCAATCTAGTCAGAGATAGCTCTACTATAATTTCTATATTGAAACTTCTTCATTTCCTCCCTCTTTGAACTCTGAATCATGAGAATTAAAGGTCAGTCTTTAGCTTTTAGATTTTTAGGCTGTTTATTCTGATCTTCCTTCCTCTGGCAATCATTACAAGAGCATGTAGTGACAGCACAAGGGGTAATGGATTAGTGAATGGACAAAGGGCAGGGTTAGATGGGATATTAGAAAAAAATTCTTCCCTGTGGGGGTGGTGAGGCCTTGGCATAGGGTGCCCAGAGAAGCTGTCTCATCCCTGGAGGTGTTTAAGGATGGGTTGGCCAGGGCTTGGAGCAGCCTGGGACAGTGGAAGGTGTCCCTGCCCACGGCAGGGGCTGGAACTGGATGGGCTTTAAAGTCCCTCCAACCCAAACCATGCTGTGATTCTGTGATTTTTTCCTGGTAACACTGTTCCTGGAGAGGGATTTATTATGCCAATAAAGTTTGTGTTTTCCTCCCCACGTCTCCAGGTGACACTGGAGACAATCTCTAAGTGTCTGAGATGGGCAGACTCAGCCTTTATGGAGTGCCTGGAAGTTTGAGCTACCACGTGTGGAAAACACCACCAAGGTTTCTACTCCAGCTGCTGCTTGGTGAGGAATAATGTAAACAGAGACTTCTCCAGGGAATGAAGATCTTGTTTTCATGACAGCTTCTTTGATTTTTTTGTTATTTAAAAATACAGAAAAAGGAAGGGAGTGTAATTACACAGAAATCTGGCTAAGGATAATTGCTATTCAGAGCATCCCACGAGGCCAAAAAAGGCCTTGGAGGGCAGCATATTTAACTCAGAACAGAAACACTGAATATGTGTGAGTATTTTATAAATCACAGGTGTCACCTCGTCAGGGTCTTTATTCTGGGTGTTTTTTTTCCCTAAAAACCAGGTGAGATTCATTTGTGATCTGAACAGAGATAAATATGTGGTGCTGTAGGAAATGTGTGCATGTGTGGCTTTTAAAACCTTTTAAAAGTTTTTATATGGTCTTACAGGTGCACAATCACCTGCTTGAAATCGTTAATTTGTTTGGCTCCCAATCAGAGCTGTGTAATTTATAAACTTCTGCTTTGCATTTTACTATTAAGGTGCATATGGTTTCACTGCAAAACAGATTCCCACAGAGCTGTGGGATTTAGATGCTTCTGAAAGTTAAAACCAAAGATGGGCTTGATCACAAAAGGAAGTACTAAAATAGAGAATTCACGGTTCTTTCATATTCAGCTCGTGCTTCATCACTTCAAACTCAGAAATAATATTGCTGAGCATTAAACACGTGGATATAACAGAGTAAGGAGGGAAATATGAAGAGTTTTCCTTTTGATAACATTGGCTTTGCAAGTGTTGCATTAAACCTTTGAGGGAAATGGTGTGTGCTGCATCTCACAAGAGATGTATGTGTGTCACAGATTTAATAACCAGACTATACATTTCACCATACATTTACAGAACCACAGAATAGTTTGGGGTGGGAGGGACCCTAAAGACCATCTTGTTGCAACCCCCCTGCCATGGGCAGGGACACCTTCCACTGTCCCAGGCTGCTCCAAGCCAAACCTGGCCTTGGACACTTCCAGGGATCCAGGGGCATCCTGTGCCAGGGCCTCCCAATCCTCACAGGAAAAATTCCTTCCTAAAATTTAATCTCAGCTTGCCCTCTGAGAGTTTAACAGTTTTTAGGTATATTCACTCTACACATATATAAATAAATATGTCTATTATTTGGTAGGATCTCTTATTTGAGAACAAACTTTGCATTCAACTGAGCAGAAGATTTTGGCTCCTCAGCCACGTTTGTGCTGCTGCCATTCCAAGCCCGGAGCAGGGCAGAGGATGCTGCCTGCAGCCTGCCAGGTGTGCAGAGGGCAGCTCTGCCCCTCCAGCCCCGGCAGCCCCCGAGCCGGGCCGTGAATCTCCTCGGGCTGACCTTTGCCTGCACACCCGGATTCGGGATTCGGGACAGCCCGAATTCCCGTCGGACGGCTCAGGAGGGCTCATCTCCTTCTGGATTCTCTCGATCCATCCCTCGGCGCTGCCGCGGGCGGCTCTTGGGGCCCGGGATGCCGGGGGGATGCTCGGGGGATGCTCGGGGGATGTCCCGCATCCCTCCCGGGGGGTTCCGCGGCGCATCCCCCGCTCTGCTCGCAGCCCATCCCCGCATCCCCGTGCCCGGGGGGACCCGCACGCCCCGGGGCAGAGCCGAGCGCTGCACTCCGCCTCCCGGGCTGCGCAGCGCGGCCGGGGAGCGGCGGGGCTGCTCCCTCCCCCTTCCTCCTCCTCCTC
>WBNO01029059.1:0-17018 GCA_013400575.1 Peucedramus taeniatus | reverse complement strand
CTGGCGCGGATGCTGTCACTGCCCGCGGATGGCGCTGGGCTCGGCGGGAGCAGCCACTTGGACAGGGGCTTTCCCGAAAGAGCCATTCAACCCCGGCTGCGCATCCCACCTAGCACCAGCCGGGCGCGGATGCTGCCGCTCGCTGTGAATATTTTTGGGTGAAGAGGGGGATTTCTGAAGTGCAAGCTGTTGGCTGTTAAAAATAGCTTCATAGCTGCTGAGAATGCAGGCAAGGTTCAGTGACGGGTTATTATGGTCAGAGTCTGTTAAGCAACAATTCACCAGCTGAACTTTGGCGGTCTCATATATGAGCTTCTTCTTTNTTTTTTTAATTTTCCTCTGCTGCTTCATTGTAATACTACAGCCGTACTCTGCAGTGATCTGACTGTCCTAGGCACAGACAGATTTGTAGGTTAATAGGATATGTGAGAGTATTGCTGGGATGGTGCATCCAAACAGCCACAAAACTCTCAGATTTGGAATTTTTTTTTTTTTAATTTTATTTTATTTATTATCTCATGCTATGGCCTAAAGTTCCCATGACACTGACTTCCTTGCATATGACATCAGAATGGTTTCACTTCTTGAATTGTTAGCCAGACCAAAAACCCATCATCATCATCATCTCCTGTTGAACAAACACGTTCTTTTGTGTTTTGAGACTTAAAAGAAAGAGCAGAGTGGCCGGCTGGGCACATCACAGATCAAATCTCAAAGTTTGCTGGAACTGTTCATGGAAAACAAATATTTTTAAGGTTTTACTGAAAATCGTATTTGCTCGTTTGGATAAACAAACACCTGATTGAACAGCACTGCACTTGATGCTGACTGGGGACTGCTTGATCTTTGGCAGAGAGGGAAATTTCCACCAATAAAACATCCCCAAATGGACATGAACCATACATATATGTTTATATCTGTGCTATTTATAGATATAGATATGTTTTTTCTATACAGTCACTCATAAACAGTGAATCTCACTTAAAACCAGCAAACACTAATGGAGTAGCTGCCTTGAAGCCTCTTTTTGTCAGTGATTAAAATGTTGTCACACGTCTCGTGCCCTGAGAGCTTCTCTGCTGCTGCTGCTGGTGCCATTTCACTCTTGGGCATTGAGTCAAAGGATTCATCTGGCTCTTCACGTGCCAAAAGAAAGAAAATCAATTTGAATGCAGAAAGGAGGAAACTACTTCTATGAAGATTTAGAAGTGAAACTCTCTTCTTTCTTGCCCTTTTTTTTTTATAGCACTTAGATCCTGTGTCTGTGAGTTGCAGCCACCGTGCAGTTCTGAAATCAATAGCAAAATAGCTTTTTGGTTCAGATTTTGTCATAGCAGGACTAATCTCGAATTCAGAGTGTTTTATTTGGTGGTTTGTAAGAGGAACATGATCAAACAGTGGAGATTTACATTGCAAAACACTTAATTCCACTAATGCAATGGAAGGCATCAATGGATTTTTATCTTAATTGCTAAACTAAAAGCAGGTATCTGGAAATCATATAAATGAGAAGGGTGAAGCAGACTCTCATATTTGAATTATTTCATGTGGTTGGAGGGGAAGGATGAAGGTGTGTAATCCACAGCAGCATGAACAAGGATTTTATGTAGGCACAATCACAGAGATGCAAATAAGGTACTGCTTGTGTTCTATTTTAACATTATTTCAAGTAACCTGTGGCAGGAGCTCTGTGAGAATGGGGAGTTTCAATGGTCAAAGCTTTTGTTGGCAGCCCAGGTGATACCAGTTTTACTGAACTTGTTTTTGAGGGTGGGCTGGTATTAAAACACCTCTCAAAGCACTGGTTTGTGTTGAAGATCAAGTGGGATGGCAGCAAACTCTGCCAAGGATTGCTTGTGGAGTTCCTCTGCTGACTAGGAAGGGAATCCTTCCTATTATAAAATACTTTTCCTGCACTGAGTGCTTCTTTATTTGTCCACAGAGCAAAATCTCACTATTGTAACCCAGGGTTGTGTCTCCACTGGGTGCTGATACAATTTCTCCAGAGGTGAGCTGGCAGCAGAAGGCTGATCTCACCTAAATGACATGTGGATTTAGGAACTTGGAACACCCAACTGTGCTTCTCTTCCAGCACAGATGCATCACTTAGGTGAAGAAAAGCCATGACATAAACAGATACTGATATCCCCCTCTCCCTCCTAATTACCCCTGCAGTTAATGTATATCCCAGAGTCTTAAATCCCAATGAAATATGCTCTTAAATCACTCAGTGCTGCCCTGGGTACTTGCCTGATGTGGAAAACTGTTTCAAACATCTCAGAGGGTTTGCAGGAGATGCATCCTGATTTGAACTGGGCTCATTAATTGCTGTTTTTAGACTCCCATTTTCCCCTTTAACCCACCTGTTTTCCTCCATACCTCGCACAGGGAGGGGTAATTCTAAATTCCCACCATACTCCTTGGCTGGAGTTATGTTGCTCAGCTAAAACGAATCCAAAGTGCTGTGGAAAACCATGGTAGATTTCCAATAAGAGAGCGTTTTTTTCACAGCTCTCCCCCCCAAATTAGCATTTCTTATTTATTTATGTTTTTTAGTGAAGTGCCCTGTTTTTCTTGCCGACCAAGTGAGGTGTCAGAACTGGACCCTAAACACAGCTATTCAGGGGAAGGGTTCCATAATCTCCTGAAAATTCTTATTTTGAAGCAGCCTGAATTGCACTCATCTCTCTACTTACACTGCAATTTCACTAAAATTCTAGATGATCTAGAGCTTTGCTGCCCCATTCTCTTAAAAATTTGTGTGGCTGCCCGTGTATCTGACAGAAAACGTGTTGTGTTTGTCCCCACAGCCTGCTGGGTTGTGTTTCCCGGGCTCAAAAACATGATTACAATTCTGTCCTGGTGCCTGGGTTGGGTTTTTACAGATGAGGGAGCCAGGGAAGCTCCCGAGGAGGTGGAGAGCCTTGCAATGGGAGCACTGTAATCCTTTGATTACACAGCTGTGCCTGACATGCCACTAAACAGCACTTTAGGGGCAAGCAGTTAATGTAGCTTTTCCATGGAATATTTATTAATTTATGTTACACCTGGTTTCCAGCAGCTGTTGAACGTGGCTTGTAAGCTTTAGATTTAAGGAGCATCCTCCGAGGGGAGATAGGCAGGTGATGCCTTGCAAGAAGAAACAGAAGGAAAAATGTTGTCCTGGTGGCAGTGACAAGGCAGCTGTGGGGAGGATGAGAGGCCTGGTGAGGTGGTGGATGTGAACAGGAGTGAGGGACCCTTGGCACACTCTGTCCCACTGCCTCTGTCCCCTCTGGTGGCAGCACACCGGAGGTCACGGGACAGAATCTCAGATGGGTTTCTGTGGGGACTTGAAGCTCACCCAGTTCCAACCCTGACACCTTCCACTGTCCCAGGTTGCCCCAAACCCATCCAACCTGGCCTTGGACACATCCAGATATCCAGGGGCAGCCACAGCTCCTCTGGGCACCCTGTGCCAGAGCCTGCCCACCCTCCCAGGGAACAATTCCTTCCCAATATTCCATCTAACCCTGNCCCACTCTCAGCCTTTCCCGACAGGATTGATGCTCCAGCCCTCTGATCCCTCTGGCCTGGAGCACCTCTCCTGCACCAACCCTCCAGCCCCAGCCTGTTGCCTCTTCTCATTCCCAAATTCCACCTTCCTCCAGCTCCCACAACAGCCTGAGCTGCCTGAAACATTCATTTCCCAAACCTCAGCACCTGCCTGCTGATTTCCTTCTGTCCTTGCCCAAAAATGAGGTGGCCCACCCCAACTCCTGACATGTTTTTGGAGCTCCTGGTGGTGTGACCCTTCCCCTGTTGGTTTGCTGAAAGCAGCCACAGCCCCTGCAGCCTTGGGGATGGTGAGGGACACGTGGCTGCCTCCTGTGCCATGGGTTTCCTTGGGAATGAACCCAATCCCGTGGAGAACTGGTGGGGTGGAGTGGCAAGGAGCAACCCAGGCTTTTATTTGTTTATATACCAGATACACAATATTCTAAAACTTACTATGCCATCCTTTACTCACCAAATAAGCACAGTGTTTTATAAATAAATGGGGTTTTGGGCCAAATCTGTATCTTAGGTGGGTTGTTCCTCACTGCAAAAGGTGCAGATCTGTATCTAAATAGCAAAATACTCAAACTGACATTTTCCATTTGCTTCACGCCTTCCAGTAAGAAAAAATAAGTTTCACAAGGAGATATTTTTTTCCTGTAGAAAAACCTTGATTTTCAGTGTGGGTGAATGTACCCTGCTATCTAAGCATAAAATTAGAAAAACTGATGAGAGTGAAGAAGGCTTTTGTATTATTATATTTTACTTTGGTTTTGCATTTATTGGTGTTTGGCTTAAATACGAGTTGAAGTCAGACTTGCAATTTCTCAGGGTTGCATGGAATTGAGGGAAGGTAATTTCTTTCAAATAAGTCATTGAGTTACAGGTGAGTTTGAGCTGGGAAGAACTCTGAGGTCAGACAAGAGTGAAGATAAAATGTAAAGTTCAAAGTCATACAGAGGAAACAAGATAAGGCTGCTTTGAAAATGAAAAACTACAAGATACAAAGGCAGAAAAAAAGAGATTTATGTGCAGCCTGTGTACTTAGGAGGTGGAAGAAGCCTCACAATGTTGAAGGAGTGCTCTGAGGATGGGCAGCACGTGGATGTGAGTTTGTAATGGATGGTTTGCCCAATTTCAGGTCTTGGAAGAGTGTGGAGAAAAAGCACTTAATTAAAGTGCTTTAGAACTGGCACCAAATGAGCAGTGAGAGCCCAACAAATAGGACAGACCTCAGGAAAAAAAAAAAGTAGTAGAAATCAGGATTCTGCAAGGTTTTGCCCATAATTTGGAGGAAATGTACGAGCCCAGTGTCGACTTTACTGTGCCTAAATTGGGATCTAATGGTCTGAGTGCCAGAATTTATTAATCCAAAGAAAAAGGACTCTTTGACTGGGGCAGCCAAGAGGTTTGTCTGTGTAAAGCCAGAAATAGGAGGAAGTGGAGAAGGATGGTTTAATAGTTTATTAGGAGAATGTATCACATAATGAGATGGGTTTGCCTGCAGGCCCAGCTCCTCACAAGGGAGCTCCATCTCCTGAAAATTCTTTAGCAGCTCTTAAAACCAACACTTCCTTGCAAACCTGTCAAATACCTTATCTAATATTCCTTCCCAGACTCTTTGATTTTGGCTGCTTTTTAGTTGTAATTTGTCTTTTTTTGCCCAGCTCTGTAGATATTAGATAATGCTAAACAGATATTGGTAATGTTAAGTAAATTAAATAGATAATGAATCTCAAATTTTGAAGTTCATCATTTCGTAGATGTATTTCACTGTGTTAGGCTGGTGATTGGGCTCCTGCTCTTGTCTCCCACCCCTTCCCAGTGCATTTTTAGGGCTTCTGCTGTATAGCTCATCCTTGGGATTGCTGAAGCCCGAGGACATTTCCTGGGGTCATTTCTGGAAAGGATTTTGGGTGCTGCTGCTGCAATGGGAGAGGAGCAGGTTTGGAACGTGTCCCTCAGGTTTGGAGCCCGTGCCCAGGTGATTCCAGGAAAGGAATATTGACTCACACTGTAAGATTCACACCTCCAGGATCAGGGATCCTCCTCCTGCTCTGTGTCTCCCTGGAGCTCCAGACTGGGATAACCCTGAGACATCTGGGTTGTAACTGCATCCATTGCAAGCGATAAAAATTCAGATAAAAACCCTGCTGCGCGTTAAAGACTGCCAATAGAAACTGCAGCACGAGATGCAGTGATGGGCTGTTAATTTAAGAAGACAAAAACATGTTCTTGAGCACTCCAGCATGGAGTACTACAGCTTTATGCCCTGAGCGACTCAGCGGAGCCGTTCGTAAAGTAAATAATTTAGATGAAAAGTTTCATCAATTATAAAGCTCTGAAAACAGTTTCTCAGCTTCAGGATTAACTTGCCTGAGGATCAGATAAGGATAAATCAGAATGAAACCACTATTGCACTTGACACTTAGTATTAGAATTACTTTGCAAAGCTATTTATGCAATCTTTAAAACAAGAAATGAGATGTGAGAGGTGAGCAGAAGGGAGGAAAAAGGAAATAAAAAATTGACATCAGGTGATTTTAAATAGGGATGTTTTTAACCCTTCAGAGTAGATTTTTGAGCATTGCTGAGGAGATCAGCAAAATGAAAATACACAGCAGAGTAAATGCATTCTAGATTGGTATCCATGGAAATCCCAGTGGATTTATCTGGCATGAGTGGATCAGGAGTAATTCACCTTTTGGGTTTCACTGGTGTGAGGGGGACCAGAATCTTGTAGGAGTGGGAACAGTTTTCCAGTTGTTTTGGAGAAATTCAGAGCCCTGTGCTCACCAAGGAGTGTGGCAAGGCTGGAAAATCTGGATAACCCTGCAGAGCTCCTCAGGGAGCAGCTTTTGCCTGGAGTCAAGGACTCTCTCACATGGTTCCACTCACCTGCTGCTCATTCCTGCTTCAGCTGTAAAAATTGAGCATTCTCCTGGTTTAGCATCAGAGTTAGAATGTAATAACTCATTTTGGTGTAATACAGGGGAATGCATAAAAAGCCTCTGCTGAGTTTTGATAGTGTTTTCCTGTAATGATACCCATTAAGTGAGTGTAGTAATCTCTCCAGATTTCCTTTTTTTTTTTGTCTTGCTGTGCTGGTACATTGGATAATAAATGAAAAAAAAAAAAAAAAAGCCCTAAAAATGTGCTGTGGATATGCTGATAAATATGTAAATACCAACAGTATCTTTTTTGGACTATTACAATTCCTACAAGCTAAAGCTTTCCAAAACTGCAAAATGAACAGGCACTTTATGACAATTAATATTTATGCATTAAAAACATGCCTGTTACTGAAACAAGAGTATCCTATCCATCATCTCTAAACATTTTACAGTGCACAACTTTAATACCCTCCTTTTGTATTGTGACAGACAGCAAATAATTCTGAGACAGCAAATATCATTAAGTCGCATTTAACAAAAAACTGGGAAGGTTTCAAATGAGATAACATAAACTCTGTGTTCATTCCAAGCAGCAATTCTCTGGATGAACCTCTGCCTTCATTAAAGTCACTGAAATGTCTTCCTGCTGACTTCAGCATGCCAGCATTTCAAAAAATAAATTGAAATGGGATCTTTAAAAGTTTTCTTCTTGATGAGTGGCTGGAGCTAAAGCCATTCAGCTGTGCTTTTCTGTGCATATGTTATTTAGCTCAGCCAGGAGGTCTCGGGGTGAAGATAATGTCTGGTGGGGATGAGGGAATGTGAGCAGGAAATAATATTTCCCTTTGAAATAATCCATCAGTAGCTGTGCTATCCCAGAGGCCCCTTTTTATGGAGATCCTGCAGATGTGGAGCCCCCTTTCAGTGCTGAGGGGAGCCAACTGTGCAGGTGGACATTCCTCTTAAGGATATTTAGGCCTTAAAAGTGATGGAAAAGCCCCAAAGTCCAACTCTTTTATTTATTGCCCTGCTGAAGTGCAGCCTTCAGACATGGCTTTGGGGACATTTTTAGCTTTGTCCTTTTGGCATCAGGGGTTTCTATGCAGCAATTGAATAGGAGGAAGGAATTAATTTGATTTAGCCATGTCAAGCTGAAAATGAAGTTCCTCCTTGCACATCCTTCGAGGAACCCTCAGTGGTCTGGATTTAGCTGCCATCCGCTCCATTTTTACTGGTATATTTTTGGACTTCCTTTGCTGATAAATATTTAGAGTCTGTTTATCTTTCATCCCATTTCTGTTACATAGTGCTTACAGATTTTTTTTTCCCCCATAAATACTTATTACTGCAGAAATTGGTGTAGCAAGCCTTGATATTGCAGTGCCAGCAATTTTGTAATTTTAATTGAGGCTGGCTGACAGTACTTCTATTAATTATCCAGGAGAGGCTTATGGCTTTCTAAAGGAGAAGTGTATTTCTGGCTGGAGGAGTTTGAAGGGGAGTTGTAATTGCTTTATGTCTGGAGTGCAGGTTTAGGTGCAGGAGGCTTGGCTGGATTAGATGTGACCATTGCTGAGGATCAATAAAGCATGAAAAGGGGAAAAGCTGTTTCAAATTTGTAAAAGTTGTAGCCACCAGAATGCTGCTAAACTCAGAATGAAAAATGCAGCTGTTTCTTTTGGGTTTAATTAAAATCCAATGAAAGACAATTCAGAGAGACCTAAGTTGATATTAATTACTTTGAGCTTGTGAATAATTGGAGCAGGTGAAGGATTTCCTTCACAAAATTCTGCAGAGCTGTTTCTTGCAGCCTGGTTCTATGTGATTCTCACTGGTGCTGCCCAGCTAAATCTCAGTGCTCTTTTCCTGTGCCTTCCAAATTCCTCTGTGGAGTTGTGTTTTTCCTGATGTAAATATGACAGTCCCACTTTAATTGGATAACAGCAGTTGTCACCCTGCAAGAGGGATTGTGATGCCCAGAGGCCTCAGAAGTATCTGCATGAAAATAAATAAATAAAACATCTGAAAAGCTTTGCTAAGAAGCAGTAAATTTAAAAATTGATTTGGTTAACAGCATTGAAATGAGGTGCCTTATTCTATTACAGCATAAAGCCACCAGATGTCACTTATTTTGTGCACCACTCTTCTGGGGAGAAGCATGTCCTTGGCATGGAAAAGATTAAAACAAAAAAGGACAACTTACTTTAAGTGGCTTTGTTTCTGTTTGTGTTCCTAACTGGCAACTGTCTTCCTTGATAAATATTTTCATCTTAAAATAGATCATATAAACTCATTTCTCACAGATCAGACAGGCTTGCATTTTTTATGAGCCCTAAATGTCAGCAGTGCCATTTTGAGAGTCAGTCTTTAAGAAAGTAATTAATAGGCTTACTCCATTTTCAGAAGGGGGAATGTACATTTTACAGATAGGATGGTTTTATTTTTATGAACTGTTTTATCATTAAAGACACCTCAGCCAATGGCTCACACAGATATTCATCTTCAGCCAAGTTAAAAGCAGTGGGGAGAGTTTTAAAGTCATACAGAAGGTGGAAGTCCTTGTGGAGGGGGAAAGGAATAATTCTGAAATCAGAGACCAACATCTCCTTCCAGAGAGGTGCAGCTCATCCTCAGGGTTTGAAGGCTTCAAGGAGAAGTGGAGCAAAAGGGGAAGGGGATGTGTCCCTATAAGAGAAAAACAACACTTGGTAGCCAAGGCAAAGCTGGATTTTCTGGGATGGGTATGGCCAGTGTCAGGGAGCTGGAGGAGGTGACAATTCCCCCCAGTGAGAGCCAGCAAAGGGCTCCTTGTCCTGGGTGTGTCCTGTTCCACTGTGGCTTTTCCCTCTCTTTACCAGAGATGCCAAATTGAGAGGTGCACACCCTCTTTCTGCTCCCTGGTAACATAACCCTCCTGCTCTTTCATTTTTTGGCCTGTACTCAAAGGCAGCACCATTAAAATGAGGAAATTTAATTTGCTGGACTTGAAGCAGAAAGGCTGAAAATTGAGTGTTTTCCTGAAGGATAATGATTACTGATTTTTTTTCCCCTCCCAGTGGTAGTACTGTAGTTTGTTTTTACATTTTAAACGTGTCTCCTCCCTCAGATTTCAGTTTGGGATGGAGTCCTACTCACTCTGTGGCTCTCATGCAGGTTGGAGGATGTAAATCCACAGCTCTGAGTGAATGATGTGAGAGTTGCTCTCCAAATAATTTTCCATTTCAGTCCTCAGGAGCAGCTGTGCTGAAAGGCTACCTGCCTTCATTTTTCATCTGAGGTGAAAAATGTTCTCTAGCATGGCATTCTCTAGCTGGAGGCAGAGTACATGACACATTTTCCCCTCCCTTTTCCCTCCGTGCTTGAGCAAAAATAGAGGTGAGCAAAACACTCCTTAACTAATAGAAACAGTGTTGGCTTCTAAATGCAGCAAATTTGTATTTTAGCACCTTGTATGAAACCAATTACATTAATGAGGGCTCCAGTTCTTAACTGGGGGTTGTTTATGACAGGGAGGGTTTCATTTCCTACTGCAGGTTTTGCACCATTGCTCCTGAAAGTGCCATCTGCCAGCTTTGGCCCCAAAAATGCTCCCTGCCACTATTGTGCAGGGAGATTCTGGCACAGCTCTGGGATGGGGAGCATGATTGCAGCTTGGGAAGCTGGGAAAATTCACTTTCTCTGTCTGTTGAGCTTGTGAAAGGCTGAAATTCATTCTGTTTAATATGGTTACTGGGGGAGAGTCAGAGTCCATGCTGTCTGCCTTAGATGGTTTATTTAGAAATTGGATTGCTGGTGGCTTTCTGTCTGTGAAACACATATCTGAATTTGATTCAAAATCCCTCAGTTCCCAGGTAATGGGATTCTGGATGGTGAGTTAGGAGAGCTGGGTTTTTCTTGGACTTGTACTGTGTTATTCCAAATGATATTACAGGTGGCACATGTCAGAACTCTGTCATTTTGTCACCCAGAGATGGAGCAGCACCTTTGAAAAGCACTCTGGGATCTGATGTTGGGAGCTCCACACCCTTTCTGTCCCATAACCTAAGCCCAAGATACATTTGAGTGCACTCTGAGGCTCCTCTCTATGGCATGAATGGTTACAAGTGTATTTTCTCATTTAATTAGTATTCACCTTGGGCAGAAGCATCTCTGTAAAAACACTGATAAAATAATACACATTGTATTTAAATTTCATGTTTGGATAAAACATTTTGTCTGTTCCAGATCAGTTTCATTGGCCCTATATAAGTAACCTAAAGGAGCAATAGTAAGAATAACATCAAATGCAAGTTTTCATATGCAAAGAAAGAAATCCATATAATTGTAAGGTTTCATTCTGATTTACTATTCTTCTCAAAGTGTAATTGAAACCACTGAGTCATTCAATAAAGAAACTGAGGTGTGTTATCAGCATGTGATTTATTTTTTCACTTAATGAGAAGAACAGTGGAATTTTTTGAGTTTATAGATTATTCTGAACTTCTGCAGTCACTTACTTGACTTTGATTATAAATGGTTTGGATGCTGTGAAGGCATTTTCCAGGATTTAAACATGCAGGAAAACTTCAAATTAAATCAAATTATCAGTGGTGAGACTTATTTCTCTCCTGCACCTGGGATAGTGTTCTAGAATGCCTAATTTTCCACATACTGGTGAAGTAGCTGCTGTAAAAGGACTTGGTTATTCCCATGGAAAAACTGTAGAGTCACAGCGTGGTTTGGGTTGGAAGGGACTTTAAAGCTCATCTCATTCCAGCCCTTCCACCACCCCAGGCTGCTCCAAGCCTCGTTCAACCTTTCATTTCTGTCCAGGAGGACCAGAGAACCCATCCCTGGCTGCCTTCCCTTGTGGACTCTGGTCTGGAGCTCTGCAGATCAGGAGCTGCTCTCCTCAGGCATGGTGGGGATGCACCAGGAGATCCCACACTTGAGCTGCCTCCTCCCCCTTGACAGCAGGAGCAGAGATGAGGTCCTGGAGCAATTCTTTGGCCAGAGGCTGGAGGTTGCCATGGCAGGGCCACTGCAGCAGTTCATGATGCAAAAACTCAACCAAAAGAAGCAACGTGGCTCCAGACTCAGGAGGGCTCTCCCAGCTGGGTGGCAGCGCTGGAGTGGTGACCATGGTTCAGTGGTGAAGGTGATGCCTTGAGAAGGCTGCCCTAGAGCAGAGGCTGGACAGAGCTAAAGAATAAAGCAGGGATTGATTAAAAGGATCTACTCCATGGATCCACCTTGGGCAGCACAAGAGCCCAGCCAGGTCCACACCCAAGATGAACCAAAATGGTCCCAAAATGCACGAGCGGGCACGGGGTCTCTCCCTTGGATCAGTTCTGCTCCATTTGCAGATTGGAGTTCATTGTCCCATTCCAGCTTTAGCCCATGCAGTCCCATCCTGCTTGTTTTTCTCTCTCCAGCCCACGTTGTTTGTGCTCTTGGGCTGATATTTGGATCATTTGTCCTTGGTCCCCAGCTAAAGGAATTGTTTTGTCTCCCTGCTCTGTGCAGAGAGCTCACCATCCCATAATGTGAAGCCCAGACCCACACACTAAAGCAGCACAGAATCTGAAAAATAGAAAAGCTAAAACCTGAGGCATCAAAGGTGGCACCTTGAGGTTGATGGTTGGACTCAGTGATCTTAAGGGTCTTTTCCAGCCTTAACAATTCTCTGATCAGGCTGCTGAATTCCCACTGGAGCTGTTGCTGTTGGAGCCAGGGCAAGCCAGAGCTGCTGAGGTGTGGGCAGCATTGCTCCTTGGACGTCTCCTGTACAGGACATAAAGCTGGGTGGAGGGGCTGCAGTGCCCAGCACTGCTCCAGCCCAGCTGCTGAGTCACATTCCCAAAGATTTGATGGAATACCTGGCATTTCTTGGCATTTTATGCAGGTTGCTGTCTTTGGCTATGGGTGTGGAGTGATCTTTGCAGGAGACAATGATTGATACAGCTTGTGGTGGCACCTGCTGTGCTTTTTAAACACCATTTTTGAGGGTGGCAAGTGTTAAGGAAGCTGAGCACGGGGCAGCTTCCACAATGCCTTATTCCCAAAACCATACAGCTCCTTTTGGTGCCCACTAAAAAGCAACTCAGCAGCATTAGTGATAGGACAGCTGAGGACAGAGCTGTTTTTCACATTTCTCTGGATCTGAGGCACCAACAGAAATGTTTCCTCCTGCAGCTTGATGCATCACTTGGGCTGAGCTCTTCTGCTGATTTCAGAACAGCCTTTTTCTCTACAGTTATCTACACATAATATGCATATTTTATTTATCATTGTTTCATTGTGGCCAGGTGTCACTTTTGAGAAATGAGCATTGCATTCCTCAAAGCTTGAGTCCTCACTTACCTGATGAGGCTTTAGGGGTTTGCCTTAGTGTTATTATTTGGGTTATATAACAGTGCTTAGAAGGAATAAATGGGCTTGGGAGCCATCTCTTCCAGCCCAAGACACCCCAGGAAGCTTTCATGTCAGTGTAGTCCTTGCTGCAGAAATAGATTAAGGAATTTCTAATTTATTTCACATTAAAAACATCCCCTCCAAATGGATCTGTATGCTCTTGATGCCATCTTAGTCTCCTGCGTGTTTGAGAGCTTTGAATGCATTAACAGCCTAAACCAAATTATTACATTAATCTCATGAAATCAAAGATTCATATCTTTGACTCAAGGTAAACACCATCAGCAGCAGAGAAATTTAACAGATGGAAATGCATTTCAAAACTTGGGAAACATTTTTGCTGGAGATTTTTTTGTTAGATATGTTAATTCTGCTTAAGTTGGAGTTTGTTAAGTTCCTGCAAAGTATTTTGTGGGGTGTATTCTGGAGATGCTTCCAGTTCTTTGCAGTTTTATAATGTTAACACAGTTTCAGTCTTTCTGCATTAGAAACTGAGCTTTTTGGGTTATCATTAACAGTCATGCATCTGTTCTTGAAAATCTGGCTGCCAACTGCAGTTGATGGAATTTGTGTCACTTCAGATTCCCAGTGAGATTTGCCTCAGCAAAGGGTTTATTTCAAGCAGTGGAGCCCAAGCTCAGAGCTCGTGTTGGTGCCATTTCAGCTGCAATGTCCTGTAGCGACTCCGTGTCCTCCTCTATTTGTCAGGAACCAAATACATCAACAAGCACTGCTGTTTAAAAATAAAACCTCATTTTACCTCCCACTGGTCACTTCTGTGCTCTGCTGCCTCCAGGGACATGGGGGTTTTCCATGGCAGTGAGAGATTTCTGGCTGGAGCAGAGTATTTGGGAGCAGTTGTGCTCCCTTTCTCTTTAGAATTCTGGGCTGTCTCAGGAGATGCTCTGCCACACAGAGCAGATTTTGGAGCATCCTGGTCCCAGGCATCCCTGTGTAACTCCCAAAAAGGTGTTCAGGTAGGGATCAGTAAGGATTTGAATAAAGCACTTGTGCTATCCTGGAGCTCCATCAAGGGTGGTCTTTGTCTTCTCAATTTCTCACTTCAAAACCTTAAAAAGTGAATTTTGACCCCTCTGGAGCTGAAGCAGAGGGAGGGTGGAAGGTTAGTTTGGGACAGTTTCCCAATGACAGAAGTTAGGTAATTAACATATCCATTGGAAAAAAAAGTCTCTTGGAGCATTTGCCTTGGGTTTCCTCTGCCCACAAATAAAGACCATCTAGTTTGCTAAGCTAAATGTTGTCTTTATATTGCAGAAAATGTTGCAGAAGAGGCATGGTGTGAGGGAGTGCGTGCCAAATTTCTCTTGGTACATTCATCATTATGCAGAGTTGGGGTTTTGGTTTGCTTTTCTAATTTCTTTTTCCCCTCGGTTTCTTTTCATGGAGATTGAGTAAAGAACATTCTCAGATTTTTATCTTGTTTGTTTACAATCTGGAGGCCAGCTAAGTGCAGTGTAAGGCATGAAAAGGTATTTGTGGTTGTGTTCTTTCCAAGTGGAAAACAAGCACACTGAAGCCAAACACGGGAGAAACCTGCAGGAGAAGAGAGTCGAGTCAAGGGAGTCAATGGCTCAGTGGCTGAGGAACAGATTATCTGATTTGGGTCCTGGATATTACAACATTTATTCACTGGGCTCCATAATAGCATAGAATTTTTTTTCATTTTGTTATGACTGTTGTAAATGGGGGGCTTTGTGCAGTTGCAAGATTCCTGGGCTGGATTTTGCCCTGTTCTGAGAACAGCACCAAGAGCTGGGATATTTTTGAGAGGCTGGTGACAGAGGGCAGCACATCCTCTGTCCTCCACTTGTGGAAATCAGTGAATTAAGATATCTGAACTCCTTTGAAGCTTGTGGTAGAGGTGGTGTTCTTTAGATGTGAGGATGTGAAGACAGGAGAGGACAATCATGAGAGTTTAATCCATTATCATATGGCTTTAGCTTCCACATCAAGTGTGTGCTCTGCCAACCACACACACCTCAAAGCCCAGGGTGCAGGGCTGCAGAAATGCCTTCAGAATGATGAGATTTTATAAACTGTTTGATAAAAATTTACTGCATTTTTTTGTAGTTAAAAAGCACAGACTACAGAGAGGTGAGTGATGGAGCCCAAGCCTTTGCTGAAACACTTAGGAACAGTGGTAGGAGATTTTGGAAGTAAATGTTGCTTGACTTCTGCAGAATAAACACTTTCCTAGGAAGCTGGGAGCAGTACAATGATATTATATCAAAAAGGTTTTACTTAATTAGGTGTAGCCAGCAGTTACCTGCAAGAATTTTATCTGGTGATATTTTAGAGATAACTAATTAGAAATTTCTTGAGAACACTTAGAGCTTTCTTGGCTTTTCCACTTTGGGCTCTGAGTCTGCTGCACTTAGTAATGAACAAAGTGGTTTCTTGGTTAATGGACTGAGGTTTATCTGATGTGTCATTGCTTAAAGAATTAAAGTTGTTCAACATTTAGAAAAGTTACTACTAAGCTTGGAACAGAGTTGGGTTTTTTTAAAGTGCTGAAACAAAGCCCCAGTTGTGATTTGGCATCAATGAATAGTTTGAGTTGAGTAATTTTTGTTTGAATTTACAAGAAACTTTAATGACAGACTCTAATGCTGAGTTTGTCTTTTCAGGATGCAGCTGTGTATGTTTCCTTTCACCCACTCAGCACTAGATGAAAGATGAAATGCCCTATTCATGAAAAAGCACTTACATGGTACTTATGTACAGATGAGATACGTTTTTCCATCCATTTCAATGCATGTCTCACAGAGAAGGCACCCTATATGAGTCACAACAAAAAGAATTCAGATGACTCTGTTAAGATAGTAAAGTTTATGGAGAAAATTCATCTTGGGGGTGGAGGAAAATCCCTCCTCAGCCACTAAAAATCAAATGAGCAGCTGTGAGCATTTACGTTGCTCTAGAATTGCCATAACTGTATTGTGTTTAAAGCAAAGTTAAGCCTCACATAGAATAGATCCCCTTTCAGAAAAACTGCTTATATATGAAGTGTGAAGGTGCATCAGATGAGTTCTAGTGATACCATTTGGTTGCATTATTGCATGCAAAACCATTTTACCACAGCATGAGATAAACAGGCATTAAGTGATGCAAATTCTATTTATTCCATACAATGTTATTCATCCCTCAAAAGCAGCCTTAAATTAGCAGCTGATCTCCCACAACCCACAAAATTTAGCAATTTGTGCTGCATACCCCTTGCAAAGTGGCAGAAAGCATTAGAGATCAGATGGTGGATGGAACATGTTCCTCACTTTAAATCAACCTGAGGCAGCAGCTGCTAAAATCAAGGAAAATCAAATGTGTAAAAGGAACAAGATGGTAATCAGAGTAACTCAGAACTGTGAGTTATGCCCACTATTTTGCAGCATGTCAAGGCTGAAAACGCTTGGCAGGACGTTGGAAATACTCTCAGAACGTTTTTCCCCCACGTGCTGGTTCTGGACCAGTAATCAATGCAAGAGACAAAGAGCTGGGCTTAAAATAACCCTTCAGCACTGACAGATCCCCTGCTGCAAATCCAACTGTGCTGCACCAGCTCTCCTCCTCTCCCTTGGGTAAGAGTCAGCTGGCACACTGACTGAAGGTTTATTTTCTTTTGCACAGTGAAGTGATCCCAGGTTGCTCCAAGCCCTGTCCAAGCTGGCCCTCAACACTTCCAGGGATGGGGAACCCACAACTTTTTCTGGTGTTCAGGTAGAGTGATGGAATCACTGTGCTGTGCTCACCTAACTGAGCTCTGCATGGAGGGAAACCCTCGTGTCTCTGTGGAGTAAGCTGCTCCAGAAGAGCTGCTTGAGTAAATTGCAGCAATATCTTTCTAGAGAGTCAATGAAGCAGCCTTGGGAGCCCGAAATTAAACAGGATTCACAGTGGATAGGCAGAAACAGGTAACTACAGAACAGCTGGGTCTGAGACATCAGCTCTGTCAATACCAGACCAATTCTTTGCCTTGGGCGTTTTCTGAAGATAAACACTTATTTATTTCTGATTACAGCCTGGCTTCAGGGCGTATGAGAGCTGTATTTAGAGATGATATTTTTTTTCCCTCTTGCCAACCCCCAAACCTCTTCAGTTTGTTGGATAAAAATAACTGCAGTGAAAGAGCTTCATAACAGATTCAGCCTTCGTGCTCTGTGGTTCCCTGTTGCACTC
>WBNO01029058.1:0-19533 GCA_013400575.1 Peucedramus taeniatus | reverse complement strand
CATTCTGTTGGATCACTACACAGGATAACAGCTATCAGTCTCTGGCATTTTGGATCCCACTTTTCCCTAGGTCTTCTCTGTGTGGTCAAATCACTGTGAATAGAAATCTTCTTACTGCCTTTCAGATAATCTGCCTCTCATGTGATGTGAAGGAATTTTTTGTGTGTGTGAAACTGTTAATTAAGCTGCTTAGTTGATTAGTTGTATGTACTTAACTGTTGCATATCATAGCAGAATTTATTTTTTCAAACCCTACTTGACATTGTGTAGTATTAAAGTGACAGGACTGCAGGTACTTGCATATAATAATGAATTTAGGGCTTTTTTGCAGATGCTAGCTGAATTTGCAGTAAAATGAATGGGGTTTTTAACATGAACATGGAAAGATTTCTTGTTTGCTGAAGTGCAAGGGTTTATTTTGGTAGCACTATTGGATTTGAATTATGCCCTCTAAGTCAGATGGATAAATGCATAGCTGTCTAGGGGGCGAGAAGGGAGGCTGGAGCCCAGGAATCCCGCAGTTAAGCTGAGAAGGTTAAAATGAATAATGGGCAGTACCTTCCTGAGAAGGAGACTGCATCATCCCTAGAGAGAAAGTCAGACAAAGGTTAAGGGACGGAGAATTACTTAGTTAAAGGACACCAGTCAAGGTAGCAACTAATTATGGTTTGAAGAAAAGGCTTTATTGTTTGCAGAGGTCTGTAACACCCTGGTGTTCTTGACTTAATAGCTAGAAAAGTAAAATTCTCCCTTTTAAAGGTTTTATGTTCTGTTGTTGTTCCTGGAGCTTGTAAGGAGGTGGTCCCAGGGGGCTGAATGCCTTTGTCTGTCTGTGGAAATGGATATTTGTTTTAGCAGGTGAGTCAAAATGCCTGAAAGGAAACTGAGGTTTTCTGCAGCATTAAATCACCTGCAAAAATATATATTTCAGAGTACACCTGAAAATTTAAAGTGAAAAACTCACTGGTTTAGGTCAGAAATAGTTAGAACTTCAGGCAAATTCATTTGTGAGACTATTCAAAGGAATATATTGATCCATGGTGGAACATACATCCCTTGTCTGTTTTTTTAATGAGATTCCAAATAAGCTGCTGTTAAATTTGTTCATGAGGTCTAAATATCTAAACTAGGAGACTGGTTTCTGAGGTTTTTCATTGATTTGCTGCATTATATTTTTAAAATATGAAAATACATGGAAAAAATAATGCAAAATGGTTAATTTTTAAAGTTTATAAATTATTCTCTCTGTTCATTGAAGAAAAAGGAAATATTGTCATGTGGTTGAAAATGTTTGGTAGGGAAATCGTGTTTAGACAAGAATCTACAGGGACTTCCGAAGAACTTCCCTCCAACAGAAACTCGTGGAACCATCAAAAATAGTTTAGGGCTCTTATTAATATTTTAGTAATTCAGACCTCAACTTTGCAAGCAATGAAGTGGAAGAACCTACTGTGTCTTCTGATTTGCAGCCTAGGGAAACATTTTTATTATTGGGTTAAACCTCACTCAGTTTTTGTTCAGAGGTTGACTTCCTCTCCCCATTCCTGCCTTCTCTTGTCCTGACTGCTTCCTCCCTCCCCAGTAAAATATGTGCCATGCTTGGGACTTTTGCACGTAAAGGGTGTTCAGTTTTCACCAGCATTGCTGTATTTACATAGATGTACACACAGACAGTAAATACTATAATCTGAGAAACCTGTGTATGCACCCATCTGATCCTGCACCTATTTGGAGGTTTAAACTGCAGGTAAAGTGAGCTTCAATAAAAGAGATACCAATAACTACTGGGGTTGGAGGGTGTAAATAGATACACTTCATGTCTTGCAGCTGAGAAACTAAGCCTAGTTTCTCTGTTAGTATGTATCTTCATCTGTCAGGTATCTAACATGCTCTCTTTTTACAACCTTATCCTGAACACTTGATTTGTACTTCAGTCACTTCCTAATACTGTTATTACTTCTCTTATCTTGCCTGCATCTCTTGAAAGCACTAATATGAGCCCAAAATACTGAATCTTGAGACGGAGATTTACACATTTGCATCTGTGCAGCTTCTTGTACTTCTGAGGACAGACTGAAGATGTGGAGTATTTGTAATATTTGTATGTAGTTGTACAATATATATATATATTGTAGTTGTACAATATAAATGAATAAGGCAAATTTTTAGGCTTCAGTTTTTGAAATCTTCTCCACAATATTTTTCTTCTCTGATATTTTTAACTTTGGTTTATTTCACTAGCATTCAATTTTTTTTCACAGTCTTCAGTTTTTCTTAGCTTCTCCAGTTTTCTGTCTTTGTCTACTTTTTTCACAACTATTTTCTCTTGATCTTTCATGCCTTTCTGTGTGTGACTGACTAAACCTACAATAAATGTATTTTATTGGAGAAGCTTTCTTTAAACCACTTTTCCCACATGTCTTTCTGCAGTTCCAAATGTGAAAGTGTTGGTTCTGCATCAGAGATGAATGTGTATTCATACATTTTTGTCACAGAAATACTACTGTGTATTCATAACATTTCACAATGCTTTGGATATTGGTCAGTCAGTATATTGTTTTGAGGAAATAATTCAAGGCATTCCTGTCAGCACACAGTACTAGCAAAACTAGTTTTTAAGACTCTCATCTGAAGAATAAAGAAACACTTGTATATTCAGAGTTAAGAAGAGAAAAATACCCAGATATATGAGAGGGAGTTAAGTGCAACTTAAAAAAATAGATGTTTTGTAAACAGTTTAAGATACTACGTGCATCCAGTTTCTTTGTAAGTTGCAGAAGTGTAAGTTAGTTGATAACTTTGAAGTTCTTCTAAGGGAGGAGTAAAACATGACAATTCAGTGCTGGATAATTTCACTGTTCTGGGTTCAACAGTAAGCTCATGCTGATAATAAACTTTCCCTTGTTGTGTTTCTGTGGTTTATATTTTTATATATTTATTTATTTTTTAAAAAACATGGTATATTGATCAACACTGACGATTGTGTAGTAATTTTGCCTAAAGAAAATTAGAACGTGACTAAACATCTGAAAGAAAACCATTTCATAGCAATGAACTAAATCAGGAGACAAAGACAGTCTTGGTAGCAAGAAATTTATTGCACTTTGTTTTGGTGGTGTTGTTTTTTGTTTGTTTTACTTTATTTGCTTATAGTAGAAAGAAGAGAGAGTATGAGATCATTTTACGCTATAACTTGGTGTGGTCAGATATCTAGGTCATGGAAGTGCGTGCTGGAGTCAGGACTTCTCATTAGTTGCTGGTAAATGCTAAAAGATAAAACTGATTAAGAGATGTCATAAGTGGATTTGTTCTTTAATTTACTACAAGTCATTCTTCCTGACTCTGCTTAATCCCAGTCTTCAAGGAATATCAGAGGTTGGTTAGCTGTTGATATATATTTGTAATGTTCAGAATGATGTTGCTGAAAGTAAAATACAAGATATTGACTTTCAGGAACTTCTACTGTAGAAGATAACTCTAAGCAATTTCAAAATTGAAACACTTTCAATAATAGATGAGTTTGTGTGTTATGAATACATGATATTGTCATGCATTCTTATTCAGTCAAAATTGGAAGTATCTGAAATTGTAGTATTTGGCCCGTAAATTATTTATAAAGAATATTCAGCATTAATCCATATATGATTTGAAAAAGTTACTGATCTCTTTTCTTTAGGTATCTGTTGTCCAAAGCAGCTGGAGATCACCAACTCCCTCTCTGTGTGACATCACTAGAAAACACTAGGCTGGTGATGTCACACATATCACAGAACCCCGCAGCAGAATGGAGCAGGCCTATTAAGGGTAAGTTTTCTCCCTCCACCACCACCCCTTTTCAACAATATTGCATAGTTTTATAAGATTTATAATTTTCTTTACTTTATGTCCCTGGGATATAATGTAAAGATTACAGACAATCTTATAAAACTGCATAATATTGTGGTGTTGTGTGTGTGTGTTTATTTAAAAGCCAAACAAAAACTCATATAAAAAGTTCAGTCCTTACCCCATGTATCAATATCCTGGCTCCAGTCTGCTTTGGGGTTCCATTATAAGTATGCCAGAATAGTGTATGTTGGGGCATCGATCACAGAGAGTGGAGTCAGCATTTCCTGGCTGCTCTGGATGTCAGAAACCTTGTTTTAAAAGGTAAGTTTTCAGTTGAATGTGTTGAATGTCTCTCTGCATTTAAATGGAAACATTCAGCCCATTTCTAAAATGTGTTTTTATTGTGTTTGCATTTTTGAAATTTACTTGTAACTTGACATAGCCCAAAGTCACATTTTATACTTCTCTGTCTAGTCCTTTTTTCCTCTGTTATTTTCCTGTTTTAATACCTTATATTGTGTTTCCAGAAAAAAAAAAAAAGTGTCTTGTGTGTCTCTACTTGGAACAAGATGGTAATTAAACTCTGTTTAATATCATTCTCAGTGATCTGGATAAGGGGATCAAGGACACCCTCTAGTCAGCTCACAGACAGCACCAAGCTGGGTGGGAGTGCTGATCTGCTGGAGGGCAGGAAGGCTCTGCAGAGGGATCTGGACAGGCTGGATCAATGGGCCAAGGCCAGTGGTGTGAGGTTCAACAAGGCCCAGTGCTGGGTCCTGCCCTTGGGTCACAACAACCCCAGGCAGTGCCACAGGCTGGGGCAGAGTGGCTGCAAAGCTGCCCACAGGAAAAGGAGCTGGGGGTGCTGGTGAGAGCAGCTGAACATGAGCCAGCAGTGCCCAGGTGGCCAAGAAGGCCAATGGCATCCTGGCCTGTGCCAGCAATAGGGTGGCCAGCAGGAGCAGGGCAGGGATTGTCCCCCTGTACTCAGCACTGGTGAGGCCACACCTCAAATCCTGTGTTCAGTTTTGGGCCCCTCACTCCAAGAAGGACATTTTGGTGCTGAAGTGACTCCAGGGAAGTGCAATGGAGCTCGTAAAGTTTCTGAAACATAAATCTTGTAGGAAGCAGCTGAGGGAGCTGGGGCTGTTGAGCCTGAAGAAAAGGAGGCTCAGGAGAGACCACAGCTGCCTGAAAGGAGTGTATAGCCAGGTGGGGGTTGGCCTCTTTTCCAGGGAACAAATGTTGTACGTTTCTGATGAACATATACCGTTGGAGGTCCAGCCTGGACCTCCTAAGCTTCTGATCTCTTACAATAAATAATTTGCTATTTTTGAGAGTTTACAGCACAGATATTTGTGAAAGCAAGTGTATTATTTGTAGAAATTAGTAGGCAGCTGTGTAATAGGGTGTTAAGTCATAGCTTTATCAGTTAATGATTTGCCTTTCCCCTCTCTGAATAAAAGACAAATACGGGACTATGTTAGAGAATCAAATTGCATATGAAAAGAAATGCTAAATTTTGTAGTGATGGATCTTAAAATTATATAAAATTTTAATGTCTCTTTTTACTGTTTGATATTTAAGGAATAATAACATCTAGCATTTATGTGTTTGCACAGAAAACCAACTTAACCACAATAATTTAAAAGATAAGGATATTTTAAATCCAGCCTTTTTTGGCCTGTACTTGTTCTGTCCTGACTACTTCTGTAGAAAAAAGATTCTTCTCATGGCTAAAATTTGTTCATGCTTCCATTAACAGGTTTATTGTCAATTCCAAAACCCCACTAAGAAAAATAAGTAATTGGGATAAAGGGAAATAATAAATCTATGTTTTAAAATATATGTTGGTGTAAAATTTTCATTGAAATTGCTTGGAAGTATGGTTCCTCTTTGCCTATTTCTCCACCCTGTTGAGGTCATTCTGAAAGGTTGCACAGCTCTCTGGGGTATTGGCCACTGCTCCCAGCTTTGTGTCATTGGTGAACTCACTGAGGAGGCATCTGCCCCATCATCCAAGTCACTGATGAACAAGTTAAACAATATTGGACCAATACTAAATCCTTGGGGACACCACTACAGACATGCCTCCAACTAGAGCTGCTAATGCTGTAGAATTGGGGGGCAGGAATTGGCTGGCTTTTGTATTTGTTTTTGTAAGCTGAGAGAAAAGTACTATATTTGTTTTTCTGTGAAGTATTAATGAAGTCACTAAAATCTTGAAGTCTGTTCTTGACTAAACGTTGTATGTGTGCTGGCTGCCTAACAGTTGCTGCTTCACATTTATTCAGTGGTCAGTTATCTTTCTCATAAATACTCTTTTTTTTTCTATTTAAGCCAAGACCTTAGCCTTATTTAAAGACAAATTAGGCTCAGAAATTAATAATTTCTTGGGGCTTTTACTTTGCAGTGATTTTTCATATCTTTTTAATATTACATTTTCACACATTTTCTTTGCTATATCAACTGCACGTACAGCATTTCTATTTCACAATAGTAGTAGCATTGTTTATTTTTGCTATTTGATTTTTGCTTTGAGACAATGCACTAATGCTCAGTAGTATACAAATATACTATTTTAAAACAGTCTGCAAAATGTTTTGTTTATATTGCAAGAAAAATAAATCTGTGCATGTAATATTCTTTTGTATGTTAACAATTAATTCTGTTGATTGCTGACTTTGAGAGACAATACCAAATGCCCTGGTAGACTACAGTACGTATGAGGTCTGGTTTTTGTTGTAGTGATTAGTGACAGGTTTTATGCATGTAACTGGCCACAAGTGAAAGAAATTACAATACAATTTACTGGCTTGTCTGTGTGTTCAACACTGATCATTATATGGCAATGTGGCATAATGATCCTACTTAAAATCTTTGCTTTTGCAATTTTAATTGAAGAATGCAGGTAACTGTTTGTTTTGTTATGTAACGTGTAAATGATTATCCTTAAAAAATAGATACCTGGCTTTCAAACAAGCATTCAACCTGAGTGATCTTGCTATACATTGGAGAGATCTGCTGAAATGTGTAGAGAGAAATTGTCCAAAGCCCTTAGGAAGATCATTCTTGTAGACTGCTGAAAGGCAGCTGTGACAAGCTTTATCCAGATTTTCCTGCCTTACCTTTCTTGGTGTGCTAGACCTCAGGAAGCTGTGAAGGATATGTGCACTATCAAAAGCTAACTATGTGTATTAAATAAGTAAGTTCTCAAGTCTTGCTTCTTTTTCTTGCAGAACCATACTCTCTTTAGTGTTTTACATCTTCTCTGACCAGTCAAGAGCTAAAATCTTCATTTACATAAAATGCACAGAGTTGGTAGAGTGGCAGAAGTACTATACCACATCTCTTCTATAACAGTTACATATATATACATTGTTCAGTCTTTTATGCAATGAACTACAGAATAAAGTTTTGGGAAGAAATATGTGCAAGGGGTATCTGTGGGTGTTAAAGGGGTGTGTTCTGCAGCACCATGGCCAGCATGGTTGTAATTTCCCAATGTCTTCTATCCTTACTCAGACTTTCTAGATTTATGAAAACATGAATATAATATTACATATATCAGTTTTGAAAATAAAACTTTAAATTATATGTTTGAATTAAAAGCTTAAAGGATTTTATGTTGGAATATTGGCCTTTGCTACATAGTCTGTTGCTTCATAAAAGACGAATTTGCTAAGCTTCTCTTTTAAAAAAGGATTTTTTTCTAGAACTTTAAATAAAATGTGACAGAAAAACCGTTGGGATTTTTATCCTTGAAAATTGTAGAATGGTCTCTTTTGCAAATAATAATGTTATAATTTATACTACTTCTCTTAAATGAGATTATGGTGCAATTTTCTGTAAAAATTTTAACTCAGAAAAGTGTACATACGTGGTTGATTTCCCTGAACTGAAGGGATTACTTACTACCCATGTTAGTTACTCATTTAAGTAACTTTAAGCACATGGTGTATTTGTAGAATCTTGTTTCAGTTTTAATTTTGACCTGTAAAAAGTGAGTGTCTTTGCATATTACTTTTCCAACTAGGACATTATCCCTCTGTAGTATTAAAATAAAAGTAATAATGTCCTACATAGGATAAGGGTAGATGTAACTCTGGAAGTTTCTAATCTTTTCTTCCAGTTGTTTTCTTCATGTGCTGTATCAGTATACCAGGATTATTGTAGTACTAGTACAATCTAACAAGAATTAGGTCTAATGCAATGATAAATAAATGGAATTTATGTTTTCAGGGAAGATGGTTCCACCGGAAGCAAGCAGTAAAGGAATTGCATGGTACGTTGTTACGACTGCTTAATGAACTGTTACCATGGGAACCAAAGCTAATTAAAGCATTTCAAAGAAACAGGTAATTACCTCCTCTCTTTTTTTTTTTTTTTCAATACTGGTGTATGGGATGAGAAACAGAACAAAATTCACCTTTTAAATACTGATAAATAAGTTGGCTTCTTAAATAAATAAAATTAAAATTGTTTGAGGAGAGGAGTGGCACTGGCACAGAGGCACTGGCAGTACTTCAGTTGGAAGAAGTATCTTATATTCCAGAGTTACTGTCTCCAAAAAAAATTTGAGCTTAACCCAGTAGTGTTTTTTTTTTCCTCTAAAACACTATAATCCTTAAGCACGCTCATCAGTAGTATATTGCAAGACAGCTAGGATTTGTATTTCTGCTTATTTGGTTAAGAAATGCTGAAAACCTTTCTCTAGAGAACAATATTAGGGCTTCTTAGAATACTCTGACTACTTACTATGTAAAGTTACCTTAATTAACTGTTAATGAATTCTCCACAGAGCAATTCTTGAAACATTGTTTTGAGGTCTTTGTAATGCAGTAAATTAGAAATGCATCTGGAAAGAAGTATGTCAGAGGAATATGGGTGAAGTAGCAACAGGTTTAAATCTAGTAAAGTGCTAGTATTAGTAACAATGAAGGTGATACTCTGATTATAAATCATGGGGAGATTAGATACTTTCTTGAAGCTCAGTGCTGTTCTTGCCTCTTAACCATACAGCTGTTGTTATAACTGTACCTTAGTTTTGCCATGTAGACAGTTAAGAAGCAAGGAATGATTAGAGGCTTGAATTCTGTGACAAAGGATAGGAAAAGAGACTTCTTAAATGTTGCATGTAAAGGAAGCAAGTTACACTGTTTTGTGGTGCAGAGCTAATGCTGAAAAGTGTAAAAGGTGTTGTGTTTAAAAAAATCACAATAACATAACACCAAAGATATTAAATTGGTTCCTCAGTAGCTCATCTTGTGAATATCATCCATGAATTAAAATTTTTATTTGGAAATTTGGGACATTGTTAATATTTTGCTTTCAATAATGGACCCAGGTATAAGTTTTCCTTTTCGTATTCCTGTTCCTTTCTCTTCTCATTCCTGTTCATTTTCCTTAGCTGTTAATTTCCTGCTGTCTTTGGCAATTCAGAATCCTTCTGGAGACATGGCAGATAGTATTACTGTCAGGAAGAATTTAGTTTTCCAGTATGTGAAGTTTACAATTTTACCCTTTTGGTAAATTCTATTGTGGAATGGTTTGGTTCTCAGTATTCTTGTCTGTCAAATCACAGAATCATAGAACGGTTTGGATTAGAAGGGACCTTAAAGATCATCCAGTTCAAATCCCCCTGGGTAGGGGCACATTTTGTAAACCAGGTTCTTCAAAACCCCATCCAATCTGCCCTTCCAGGAATGGGGCTTCAGCAACTTCTCTGGACAATCTGTTCCAGTGCCTCACCACTGTTGCGCTTCAGAATTTCTTTCCAATTTCTAATCTAAACATACTCTCTTTCAATTTCAAACCATTGCCCCTTGTCTTCTCACTACAAGTTCTTGATCAAGTCTCTCTCCCCTGCTTTTTTGAAGGCTCCCTTCAGGTACTGGAAGGCTGCAATTAGATCTCCCTGAAGGTGCCTCTTTTCCAGGCTGACAATCCCTCTCAGTCTTTCTTCACAGGAGAGGTGCTCAATCCCTCTGATCATCTTGGTGGCCTCCTCTGGACTCACTCCAACAATTCCATGTCCTTCCTGTGCTGGGACCCCAGAGCTGATGCAGCCCTGCAGGTGGGGTTTCACCAGAGCAGAGCAGAGGGGCAGAATCCCCTCCCTGGCCCTGCTGCCCACGCTGCTTTGGATGCAGCCCAGGACACGTTTGGCTCTCTGGGCTGTGAGTGCCCATGGCAGGGTCGTGTCCAGCACCCCCAAGCCCCTCTGGGCAGGGCTGCTCTGATCTCTTCATCCCCAGCCTGTGCTGAGACTGGAGGCTTCCCCAACCCAGAGGCAGCATCTTGCGCTTGGCCTTGTTAAAACACATGAGGTTTTCCACAGACCCATTTCTCAAGCTTGCTCAGGTCCCTCAGGATGGCATCCCATCCTCTAGGTGTGTCAGATACACCACTCAGTTTGGTGTCATCTGCAGACTTGCTGAGAGTGCCCTCAATCCCTCTGTCTTATGTCATTAGTGATGATATTAAATAACTCTGGTCTGAGTATGGACCCCTGAGGGACACTACTTGTCATTGATGTCCATCAGGATTCTGTGCCTTTGAGTACTACCCTCTGGGTGCCACCATCCAACCAATTTCTTATCCACCTAATGGTCTGCTTATCAAATCCCAATCTCTCCAATGTAAGAGACAAGGATCTTGTAGGGGGACCATGTCAAAGGCTGTACAGAAATTGAGATAAATGACAACTGTAGCCATTCCCTTGTCCACTGATGTAGTCAGTCCATCCTAGAAGGCCACTGGAATTGTGAGGCACGACTTGCCCTTGGTGCAGCTGTGCTGACTGTCCCAAATCACCTCCCTGTGCCTTAGCACAGGTTCTAGGAGGTTCTGATCTTCCTCACCAGAGGTAAGGCTGACAGGTCAGTAGTTCCCAGGGTCCTCCTTTAAAACTTTTTTTAAGATGTGTGCAATGTTTTGCTTTTTCTTGCCACCTGGGACTTCACCTGACTGCCAAGATCTTTTCAAATATCATGAAGAGTGGCTTGGCAAATACATTAGCCAATTCCTTCTCTTCAGTACAGTTACATTCTTCAGGTGTTCATGAACCTGATCTTTAATTACAGTGGGAGGGACTTTATTCTACCAATTCCTATCCTGCTGTCCGTCCTCTCAAGAGATTTGGGAAGAAATGTTGCTCTTGAAGACTGAAGCAAAACAATGTTGAGTACCTCAGCCTTCTCCTTATTCATTGTTACCAGTTTCCACCCTTATTTATCAGAGGGGGTCACCTTCTTTGGCCTTCCTTTTGTGGTTAATGTGCCTGTAGAAGCCCTTTGTGTTATTCTTTGTGTCCTTTGCCAAGATCAATTCCAGTTTTGCTTTGGACTTTCTCACACTGACTCTGCACAACCAAACTTGATCTCTTCAAGGTCTCTTCATGCTCTTCCTGGGCCACCCATCCTAGCTTCAGCTGCCTGTCCATTTGCTTCTTTCCCTTCAGTCTGACCAGCAGTTCCCTACTCAGCCCTGCTGTTCCCTTGCCTTCCTTGCCCAGTTTCTTGCTCCTGGGGATTGCCAGCTCTTGCACTCGGTGGAAGATTTCCTTAAAGATCTGCCAGCTCTGTTCCACTCCCTTGTTCCTGAGAGAAGTCTCCCAGTGGATCTCACTGGCTATCTCCTTGAAGAGCTGGAAGTCTGCTTTCCTAAAGTTCAGGGGCCTTGCCTGGCCCGTATCCCTCAGGACTGCAAACTCCAGCAATGCATGATCCCTGCAGCCCAGACTCCCTCCAATCTTGACGTTCAAGATCAACTCACTTCCACTGGTGCCCGGGATCCAGGATTGCATCCCCTCTGCTGTCTATTCCTTTGCTCCAGAAGGTATCCCTCATGCTTTCCAAGCGTCTCCTGGCTTGCCTGCAGCTTGCTATGCTGCTTTCCCAGCAGATTTTGGGATGGCTGAAGTGCCTCAGCTGGACAAGAGCCTGTGGGCATGATGCCTCCTGATGCCTCCTGTAGCTGGAGCAAGAAGGCTTCATCAATAGGGTCCCTTTGGGCAGGGGTCTGTACTTAAAACCATCCACAAGGTTTGTTGCCTCAGTCCCTGATCCTTACCCATGGGCTTTTGACCTGCTCGTGGCTGTTCTTCAGAGACAGCTCTTCACACTCATTTTACTTCCTGATGTAGAGGGCAACCCCTCTGCCTCTCTCCTTCCTCACCTGTCTCTTCTGAAGAGCCTGTAGCCATCAATAATCACACTCCAGTCACATCCCACCAAGTTTCAGTAATGGCAAGAAGATCATAACTTTCTAGCAGTACAGTGGCTTTCAGCTTCTGTTTGTTGCCAGTGCTGCATCAATGTGGTTATAGAACACAGAACTGTCATGCAAAGTGTGTTAAATGCTATATATGAGCGGTGGTTGATAGGAGTGAATTTTAGTCTGGATCGGGGTAGTTGAGATCTTACGTATGTGTGTGCTGATAGCTAGAGAAGCATGCACTTGGAGTGCAAGATAACTTCTGAAATCAATTGAATTCAACTCATGTTTTTAGTATGTGTGTTTTAGGCTGTAACCCTAGTTTATTCAACAAGGAAAGCCTGAGTATTTCCATGATGTAACTGTTTGGACATACACATAGCATACCAGAGACCAGGTCCATCTGAAGAATGTTAACAAATCATGGGGAGGAAAGAAGGATGGATCGGGGATTCTAGGTCATTGTCTTGGTCTGATTCATTGTGCAGCTGCTAGGCAGTTGTGTAGCACCAGTGACAGTGGTGAAGAAAGGTGTCATGTAAAAGGGAAAAAGCAGTTGAGCAAAATTTGCTACAGTGGTGTGAACATCAGTTCCTCCATAAGTCTCACTGCAGCTGCTCTGTCTATAGGATGTCTCAGCGAGGTACTAACATCTATCTACAAGTTGAATAACAGTGTTTTAACTTCTAAGCTGTGATGGGCGTCTTCCTCCAGATGCCACAGTATGGAATAAGAGTCTGGAATTTTCCTTCCTTCCTTTGTTATTGTCTTTAATTAGCAGGAGCAGATTTTATGACCAAAATCCTTTTCTTTCCCTTCTGAAAGGTCCTCTGCTCTTTTAAAGATTATGACAGACTATGATGTTGAATTGTATTTGAATACCAGCAAGGTTTAAAAGGGAAAGTTATTGGGCCCACTGATTACAATTATTCATTGGTTTCACAGCAGAAGTTTCTCAAAAGAAAAAAGAAAATTACATCCACAAACTTCAGTACCGCAGTAGTTCCCTGGTGTGCTCCTATAGTTGTTCCACACCTAGACTTCAAGACCAAGACTCAAAATCCTGATGACAGAGTTGAAGTATTGTCCACACTACATCTTCATACAGGCTTCAATGTTTGCTCTCAGTGAGGGCGTCAAAGCTGGGAGTAAATTACTAGATCTCACTGACCCTTAGAAACCCCACCTGGATCTCCATCAATGCCGCCTGCCCATGGGCCCTGGATCCCATTTCAGATCATTCTGCAGTCTTCAGTCTCTGCTGGGGGTGTTTCCAGATCAACTGCCAGTTTCCAGATCAACTACAGCAGTTACTATGCCTGGCTGTGGATCCTACTGATCTGGATTGACCCTCAGACTGACCTTTTACCTGCATCATCACAGTGGAGCTGCCCAGAAATCACTCAACTGGGTCCTGACCCTGGCAGCCATCACTGCACCTGGTCTTGATCTTAAACTTTGAATTGACCTCCCTCAGTTTGAGTTTGATCTCAGACCTGCCTCAGCACCAGGAACTTGGTTGTTGATCAGGGCTCTTGGTTGAATCCAGTTACCATCCCTAGGCCTGCCCTGCGGCTGCATTCAGGGGGAGTGGAATAGCTTGCTGACAGGTGAGGCTCATGCCCTGCCAGGTGTGACATCATTCTTGGGTCCTCCCTCCGCATCTCATAGAGAGCAGCTGGCCACTGCTGCATTCAATGCAAACAGCTGTTATACTAATGCAAAACAATAAGTAAAGTCAAGATCTTATTGTTACTGTCATAAGGGTTAGGTCCAGAATAGTCTAGATTCTATTCCACACAAGGTGTTAATTGCTATAATCTATTTAGTCATTTGCTAAATAATCCTTCTGGGCATTGTGATGGTTACTGCCAGCTGAATCCTGAAGTTCAATGTATTTGTACACTAAAATAGCCACTACATCCCATGTAAACAATGGTTTAGAAGAAAGGACAATGAAAACTTGTAAAGGTTAGCAGTATCAAGGTAGGTGGATGTGTTTCTGAATGGTGTTCAAATGAGTGAAGTACCTATGTATTTCTGTCATATGCACATTCTTTAGTGGAGTGTGAACCTATGGACATGATAGCAGCAGCTGTTCTAATGGGCCAGAGATAAGTGTTCTTAAGGAGAAAGTTAGGTTACAGTCTCATAGCTGAGCCAGAGGCATGATGTGTTTTAAAAAAACTTGATTTATGCAGTTCTCTTCTTGGGGTTGCCTTCAAAGTAAGGAGTAGACTTTTTGCAGTTAATACTCGAGTCCATACAGATATATTTGTCACATGAAAGATGATGGAGGAAAAGGAACATGGATGCAGTAAAACAGTGATAGTCATTTGACTCAGTCTTTTTGCTATTGTTAGAGGACTTAATTACATAGAATTCAGTTTTGGTAAGGTAAGGGACATTGCTCTCATTTCACATTTTCTGGTATTAGAGACTTGCAGACAGGGCTACACTGTAATTATTTGAAGGACACAGGCAATTAAATCTACACCAACTTTTTGTTTGGCAGCAAGTACAAATTAATGTTTAAAGTGTGTCTTTTTAGTAAAGTTAGTTTTGTTATTTTTAAGGTCTAGATTGAAGAAGGACTATGATGACTTTAAAAGACATCCAGACCATGATAAATTTACCAGAGAATTGTGGAGTAATGATGAAAGTGAAGTTGATTCTGGAAAAGAATCTTTTGCAGTAGTATGCGGTAAATCATCAGAGTCTGCAGAACATATAGAAGTTCCCAAAAAAGATCACTCAGACAATGGTAAGCATTTACTGGAATTCAGTAGCTTGAACTTGATTCAGAAGCTGAATTGAGTTGATTTGGGAACCTAATTTTTCCATGTGAGGTTGAGTCCTACTTTTTACCTTAACTCTACCATTGATAATATGAAAATGGCTTGAGGTGCATATCTGTCAGATGTAGACTTGAAGATGGCAAACATGACCAAGATGAAAATTCTGCTTTATTGAAGTGTCTGCCATTTTTTGTGCTTAACTATTTCTCTGATAACATAGTAGATCTGTGTGGAATTTACTTTTGCAGTGGATTGACCTTGACTGGCTGCCAGATGCCCACCCTACCACTTCACCATGCCCCCACCCATCCTTCCTTAAGAGGCATGGGAGAGAAAACAATAAGGAACTGCTTAATGGTCAAGATACAGACAAGGGAGATCACTCACCAGTTACTGTCACAGTCAAAATAGAAATTAGTTTAATTTGTTGTCAATTGAGAATGGAGTAGAATGGTGAGAAACAAATACAAAACCTAATCCACCTTCTTCCAAGGTTTATCTTCATTCCCAATTCTTCCACCTCCTCCCTTGTCAAATATCACAGGAAGGATTGAATCTGAGGCTTGAGGTCAGTTCACAACAGTTAGTCCCTTCTGCTCCTTCCTCATCCCTGCTCCAGTGTGAAGTCTCCCCTGTGGAATTCAGTGCTTCACAAACTGCACCAATATGGGTCCTCTGCATAGGCTAGAATTTTTCAGTATAAGACTGTACTAGTGTGGATCTCCCATATGCCACAATTACTGTCAGGAACCTGCTCCAGGGTAAGCTCTTCATGGGCTGCAACTTCCTTCAAGGCATTCTAGTCACCTGCAGTAGAATGGGGGTCCTCAAGCATCTGTGATGTGCATACCTGTTCCAGCATGGTCCTCCATGGGAGCAGGTGAACCTGCTTGGTCAGGGGTCTTACTGGGTTGCAGGGGAATCCATTCCATTCCAGTGCCTGGAGCACCTCTTACCCCTCCTTCTTTGCTGACTTTGGTGTTTACAGGATTGTGTCTCTACGTTTTTTCCTCATTCCACTCTGTCACACACTTCTGCAAAGCATTATCCATGAGACATCACCAGCTTGGCTGACCGGCTCATCCATGTCCTGCAGTGGATTTGTTTTGGAGCTGTGTCTGGCACAATGCAGTTCTTGGCCTCTCTCCTCAGAGAGGACCTGCTGCAGCCCCATGCAATCAAAACCTCAATGCATGGCCCTTCTGTCTACCTGGCCCTCCTGCATGCATCCTCAGCCCTCTTACTACTTCATGCATCCCCTGCTCACTGGCTAGTGCAGCTTGGTGCTCAGTATGAAATATGGCATTCACATCTTCATCTCACAGGCCTCCCCCACTCGCAAGTCCACCGGTTAGGCTGGCCCAGACCCCTAGGCCCTCCTGCTCACCAGCTAGTCTAGCTTGAAGTTTATCTGTGAATGCACACACACTGGATTTGGGGAGGATACAGACACTCACCCCCCAGCAGCTGGCACCAGGCCCACAGGCTGTAACTCTTGCAGCTGTCCTTGCAACTTCCCTTACTTACCTCTACTCATCACTTCATGGGTTTGTATAACTGTACCAATTCCCTTACCCCTCCTGGCTCCGTCTCCAGGATCTTCCCTGGTTTATAATCGTATTAAGTTCAAAAAGTTAGCTTCCTGCAAGAGCCCTCTGCAGTTTCCTGATAGCCCATCAATTGGTATGGTTGGTGAAGTTGTTTCTTGACATCGTCTCCATTTTTGTTTGGTTAGATCTTTGTCTCTGTATATTTTTTTCCTGGCTTTTCCCTTTCCCCCCCTCAAGATAACCTTGCTGGAATATAAATTTTCAAGCTTTCACATACTGTTATCAATTAATCTAATTTACCCGGTTTCATTCTCCTCACTGTCTCCCATTGCTGGTTGGGTTTCAGTCCATGTATGTTCTTGTTTATTACTTCCCCCTTTCCTTATTACCCCCTTTTTGTATAGCAAAAATCCTTGAACAGATGCCCTTAAAAATTAGACATTTCCTTCCACATAACTTTACTCTTGCAAACTAGTGTAATGCCTTTAGTGAGACACTGTAAAACTTTTATAGGGGTATCAGTTGCAAACATGTAAACGCAGTTTCTGTTTTAATATCCTTTCAGATGACATGACACTATTAGAGATGAATTTACCTGCAGGAAAAAACAGAATTCTGAAAAAAGAATCAGCTTCTAAAGAGATACAGAAGACACTGCCCAAATGCATTAAACGACAGTTCAAGCAAAATAGTTGTCTGGATCAAAGCACTAATGAGCTTCCTTCACCAAGGAAGAAAGTTAAACTGAGCACTAATGAGGCTGTGGTCCAGAGTTCAGAAAGTAGCCTGCAGTTGGATAGTTGCTTGACTGAGCTGAAACAATTTGAAGGGTCAACTCTGGAATTGCTTTCCATGACAGATCCTGCAACATCAGTATCAAACTTTCTGAAAGGGACCAAACCCATCCAGGCCTTGCTTGCCAAGAATACTGGGAACAAAGTGACCTTAACAAATCAACTGTTGCCTCCTGCGGGCATGAACGTATCTACTTCTGAAAAGTCAGTTTTACCAGCTTTGGAATCATCACTGATTAAACTAGCGTTGCCCTGCCAGGCCAGTTCAAAGACTCCTTTACAAATGGTATACAAAATGCCAAATGGCCACTGTGTACCAATAGAGGTTCCCAACAACTCAGTGAAAATTCAAATGCAAGCTATGATTGACCCTAAAAATGGAGAAAAAGTCATGCAACAAGTTCTTATTTTACCTAAAAATTTTCTTCTTCAGCAGAAGGAAGAAAAAATTGTGTCCGAGGATATTCAGTCACTACAACAAAAATCATTTGAGATGCGCTGTACATCTTTACCAAAAATGTCAAACATCAGTGTTTCTTTAACACCTGTTCTGGTGACAAGCCCTGCAAATGCCACTCAGTCACCCACTGCAGTTTTTAGCAAGAATACTACCCACTCATCGCAAGTGACTGGTCCCATGAACACTACACAACCATTGTCTAATGTAACTTCAGCAGATAACTTATCATCAGTAATTAAGGTAAGCCAAAGTGACAGTGACAAAATCAAGACTACAATTTCAACTGCTACATTGCCTGTGTCTTTGGCTTCACCTACTCTTTCCACAGCTAGCCAATCCTTGACACCAGCAACTGCATTAAGTGCATCTACAAGCACTGATTCTGCCTCTCACAGTCTAGCATCACAGCAGCAAACTGACTCCCTTGAAAATAAGCAAGAACTAAAGACAGTGTGTGTAAGAGAATCACAATCTATCCTGGTCACAACACGAGGTGGAAACACTGGAATTGTTAAAGTGCAAACAAACCCAGACCAGATTTCACCTAGTAGTTTATGTCCTAGTTCAGTTTTCACTTACACATCTCAACTTCAGGCCTTTCTTGTGCCTAAAACCACAGCAGTATCATGCTCTAGTCTTCCATTTGTAGCAACAGCCACGTCTGGTCTCCCACATATTGGACAATCATCTCCTTCTGGATTTGCCCCCTCAACAACTTCTTCTATTAACATTCCAGTTTCACCTGCTGATTTTACCCAGGCAATGGAGAAAAATACCAAATTCACACTACAGCAGCCAGCTGTTTGGGACTCTTCTTGTCAAGTAAGAGAGAACTCCTGCCATGTGTCTTCTTCTTTATCCTCCATTCCTTTAGCTAGCAGTTTGGTGTCAGCAACTCCAAACAGCCTTGTTAACGTGACTAGCATTGGACAAAGTAATATTGTCAAAACTCCAAATTCTGCTGTGCAGTATCAAGGGGATACTAAAGTGAAAACAAAATCTGTTACACAATCTGAGTCAAGTTCTGCAACAAATGGAGAGTTAATCAGTGGCACTCCAGTCCAGAAATTTACATTAATCACAAATCCACCAATTTTATCTCCCTCTGGGGCATCAGGGGTCAATATTATACCCTGTCCAGCATCCACTGCTGTTAATGCTCAGAAGCTGGTTTTCATTAACACACAAATTGCCAATGGCCCATCAACCACCAGTCTAGTTGCAGAGTCATTGAAACAGAACCTTCCTTCTTCCCTAACCAAAACATTTGTTAATGCCACAGAGCAACCACAGTTGGTTTTGATCCCATCTACAGTAGGAGCACCAATAAGAATAAATTCATCACCAACTATTGCTCAAGTAAAAGATGTGAAAATTGGACTAAATATAGGTCAGACCATTGTAAATACTAAAGGCAGTGCACAGGAGGCCCTACCAGTTAATATATTGCACTCTGGCATTTCTAAAGGAGAAGACAAGAAGAGGACAGCCTTGGCCCCATCCTTGACAAGTAGTGCTATGGCTCCTGTTCCAAGTTTTGCTGTGTCAGCTAATGAATCTGTATGTGTTGCAACAAAAGCTGAAAATGCCTTTACAATGACAACAGCAAGCACAACAGCAAGAGTAGAATCTGTTTCAGTAACATCAAGTGGAACTTCCTCTGGGTCACAGCCTACTGTCTTGATTGGTGGCAATGATCCCTCAAGAATAAGGACAGTTCTGGGTAATCGACTTTCTACATCAAATATTGGAAATACTGTGGGTATGTCAACTGTGAAGACAGGACATCTGGCTTCATCTGTGCTGATTTCAACACAGCCAACAGTATCTCCGCAAAACTTAGCATCTGCTCTTCAATTTCCAGTCATTAGCTTGGCTGGACCTGC
>WBNO01029057.1:76289-155638 GCA_013400575.1 Peucedramus taeniatus | reverse complement strand
TCAGCCCTCACAGGGCACCAATATGGTACAGCAAAAAATCTGAGTATTAGATAGGATGGCCTATTGATCTTAAGAATATCAAAATTCTTGTTCAGAAAGATGCCTCTAATGATGTCATTGTCTGAGTAATCTAGTATGGCACAAAACCCCCAAATCATTGTTTCTACATGGAGTATGTTGGGTTACTTGTATATTTGTTATTTTTCTCAGATAATAAGGATTGCTTAGACATCATGACTGGCTCATCAACAATATCTTTTGAAGTCTGAGTAGGGAACCCAAGTTCTGCTTTTTTGTTTCCTTCTATGTGTGTCTCAATTACCCTGTAGTGTAATTTCATTTTTTAAATTAATAAGAAGTGTTATGATTAAATTATAAGCCTGTTTAATCTCTTATTAATTTTAAAATTTAGACTGTGAATCATTAATCCTTTTACAAGTCAAATCCTATCCTATCTGCTTTCCTCTTAGTCTATACTAGCAACTATCAGACTCTGTCCTTGGTCTGATATTTTCCTATTACGCAATCTGAAATATCATTTATATCATAGTGGTTCTTCATTCTTAATCCTTTACATGCCAACCTTCATGGCAGAACATCTCTCATTTATGTGATTTTTATCTAATACTGGCCTGTGTTTTTGCTTCCAACCTGATGATGGACTTTGAACTTTTAACTCTCTGAATTTTTAGCATTCTTTTCCTCAAAATGGTTTTGTTTGTATTTAAGGCTGTGGGCAATGTGTTTGTAGTTTAAGCTGCTAATCTCCCTTTGGATGCATATATTCTGGCTATCTGAGTGCCCTGCACTGTAACTGATATATTTTGATGCCCAGTCTGTGATGCATGACAGACACAGTCAGGAGTGTTGTCATGTGTCTAAGTACTGAACCTAATCTGATCTGACAGAAGAAAACCTCTGATTCACAATTAACAACAATTGCCCGTTTCACTCCTCTGGCTTCTGTTTACTCAAACTGCAGTTTCATCTGTGTAGAGCAGAAAATCATGGAGACCTCAGACTTCTTCCAGTCGACAGGGTTAAATCCCTTAGGGCAGATTGCTTGAGTAGTATCCCAAGTTGCTATGCCAACCTTGGTTCAGCAGCAAAAAAACCTATGGCAGCAGGGATTCTTGGCTCTGTGGCAACTTCAGGTGTACTGCAGTCAGCAGCAGGAGGGCAAAAACCATTCCAGTAAGAGAAGACTTATGATTCTCTGATTTGACTTTGTATAGGAATGAGTTAGGTCTGGGAAAAAGTATTTTTTCAAAATGTTAATCAAAGGACTTCAGCCACCACAACTTGGTAAATACCATGGAGACACTCCTTATTTTAGAGCTGTGATGCATTATTTTTTATTTTATTCAAAGAAAATATAAACAGACAAAAACTGTTTTAACTTTCTAGCTCATTAAATGTTTGCTGTGTAAAAAGAAGAATTTAATCATTTGGCCTCCTTTAACAATGGGTGTAATCCTATCTACATAGTAAAAAAAATCTGGGTTTTTGTGTGACTACTGAGTCTTCTAATAACTGTCATAGCAAGTCTCCATTACAGTGAGAAATTAGGATTCATAAACTTTGCTTGATACATCATTCCATTTTCAGTGTGGTTGTAGGAAAGAAAAAATGGAAATGATGAATTGTGAATCAAGTTTCAGGAAAGACTAATAAAATACCTCTTCTTGGGATGCTTTAAAATAAATAAATGCAATTGTTTAAGCATAACATCTGCAGGAAGAGAGCCTATCTTTCACTGCACTGTCTGTCAGAGTTAGAAAAACCAGATTCTCTTTCAGACACATTAGCTCTTGACACATACACTCCCTAAGAAGGTGTTTTGTGCCCCAAAAGTCTGTCTAGCTACATGCATTCATCCTGTAGCTACAGTAAAAGCCCACAAAGTGCAATAAGCACTTTCCTTTCTGTAGCATTAAAACCCAGTTGTTTTTTGAACAAGCAGCTTTGTTCACAGATTGTTCCAATTCATGTATAGAGCAATGAAAAATTAAATACTGCATAAAATTTAATTTAAAATCACTAAAACTTTAAAAATAGCAAACCATTTTTCTTTAGTTGGCATAGTGGCTCTTTTGTACTGACATCTGCAAATTGTACTTTGAAGTTTTTGAGCAGCTGTTGGGCTGGCTGAGAATAAGAGTTTTTTAAAATATACTTTGAATGAAGGAAAAAAAAAAACCTCTTCAAAATAATTGCTTCTTAAGTTCAGGATCTTAGAGTTTTACTGCATTAACTAGAATTTTTGATGTTCTAAGCAGCCCAAATAGAACAAAGAAAAAGATAACGTTTCAATTTTTATTTCCAAATGCAAACATTGGAATAGTCCTGTTCCAACTGGGTGAAAATGAACATAGGAATTTAGAGTTACAGGAAAGTAGCTGCTTTTCATACACATCACCCCCTAATATATGCATTGAAGGAATATATGTGTGGCAAGATTGTGACTGCCCTTTCATACTGAAAAAAAGAGCATCCTAGAATTTTGTAAAACAAAGCAACTGAATGAGAAATAAAATACCTGCAGTCAGCCTCTTGCTAAACCCCAGACATTCTAAAACCTCCTATTGGTATATAAAACAGTTCTTCTGTGGATAGGAAACGAAAGAGAATCAGAAAAAATATGAAACAGCTTATAGTAGATGGCTCTATCTGTATACTCATTTTATCCTTATAAATGGTACATGAGTTATTTCCTGATAAGACTGTCAGAGTCTAACAAAACAGAGTTTCATACCTAAGAAGCTTTTCAGTTGACTCAAGTTTATTATATATGTACATATGTACATATATATATATTCATATAAGTTTTATATGTACATATATAACTATATATGTTATCTTTTGTTTCTGTACATGAATAATTAATAACTGGATCTCCCTATTTGGACATCTTTATATATTAATTATTTTAATTTGAGCATGTGCAGTAGCTTCATCTGAATTTATGGTTTGGACTGATAGCTGTTTCTAAATGTCTGAAAATTCTGTTTCTGAAAAGCCCATCAGCATGATTCTGTTATCATTTAATTTTGTTCTTATTGTATAATTTCAAAATACAGAAGTTGATCTACTGTAAAACTGGTCTGAATAAGAGATGGGGTGAAAGGATGGGGAGTAACTTCCTTATTTACACTGAAAGAACTAGAAGAAGAATCAATATGTTGGTTTTAAATTAAGTAAACAGAGAAACTAAAAATAGGTACATTAGCTTTAAATAAAATTATACAAAGTTTAGGTATTCACAAACCTTGCTTGATACATCATTCATACTTTTTCAGTGGGATTTAGAATCTGTAACATAGTTCTCACAGAAATAGCTCTGCTTTGCATCCTTCTAATTCCAAAGGGTCCTGGGAAATGGTCTAGTAGTTCCCTCTCTTATCATTAATTTAAAAAGAATTTCAGTTTTAAAACATGCCAATTTTCATTGACTCCAGGGAACCTCTGAATTTGCTTTTGGTCCATGCTGCATGTGAAAAGCATCCTGTGTAATAGAGACATATTTACAGAATCACAGAATAATCTGTTGGAAGGGATCCACAAGGATTACGGAGTCCAACTCCTGGCCTTGCACAGGACCATCCCCAAGAGTCACATCGTGGGCCTGAGAGCATTGTCCAAACTTTTCTTGAGCTCTGTCATGTCTGGTGCTGTGACCACTTCCCTGGGGAGCCTGTTCCAGTGCCTGACCATTCTCCAGGTGAAGAACCTTTGCCTGACATCTACAGCAAACGAGAGGCTACGTGTGATCCCAAAATCCACAAGACAGGTTTACCTAAGAGAACTGCCAGAGGTCCATTCTAGTTTTGTTTTTCTGTCTCTTACAGTAGCATATAAAGGATTGCTAGGGGAAAAATGTAACAACAGGCCAAAAATGGAACAAAGTTTTCATGTGTTGACTCTTGCTCTTGGCAGTCTGCAGTTTAGAGACACCCTGAACCAGTCTCTGACATTAGTCTCTGACATTACTTTTATAATTTTTAACTGTTCTTTAAAAACAAAACTCTAACAAAAACAAAATAACAGCAACCAACCAAACAAACCAAAAACAACAAACAAACCAAACTAACAAAACAAACCCCCCAGCATTCAAGTATGTATAATATTAAAAAACAGTGGGTTTGGTTCGCTTTAAACTTGTTTACTTTTCAATGGGTACCAAATGCTAGATTTCAGGGAAGGGGGGATACCTTAGTCACTTAAAAATTTTTGCTTTAAAAATAACTGTCTGTATGTGAACCCAAATTCAGCTGAGTAGGCAGTATTCATTTAGAGTAAGGCATTTTAGGTCTGGTTTCTTTTATACAACTGGAGGGAAAAACACATAAACCAACAATATAACAGTTATAACAATTACTGTTGTATAATAATAATTACTGTTATATTAAATATAACAATATAACAATTACTCATGTAATTATGAGCCAAAAGAAGATTCCTTACACTCAGACATATCATTAAAATAATTAATGGTTCCCATGCAGAAATTTTGATCTTTTCTGGTATATGAAGCATTCACTGTTCTAGGTAGGACAAAAATTGGATAATAAAGTCAGGGACTCAGTCCATCAGAAGAACGCTTTACTTTTCCATTGCTGATGTACTTTGAAAAAAATATTTCTGATCAGAACCCTTTACTGGATTTCCAAGCTTTGTCTTCTTCCCATTTTTGCAGTTCAGTAACATATAGTTCATTACAGTAGCATTCAGTAGCAAAGCTGTCCTTGATACATCTTAAAGGTGTTCCAGCCATCAGTCAATTAATAGTGCTCTTGCTTTTGGCCCACACAGGACAGTTGCTTATGTCACAGATCAGACCTACATGTAGTTCTTAAATCTGTGCACTTTTTCTGACAATATAAATCTATCTATTAGCTGTTGAAGCACACAAGAGAAAATGATGTCTAGCTCACAGGCTAAAAACCAAACCATCATCCAAAAAATGAAGAACAGTGCATCATTATCCTAAGAGCCTAGGCAAATACAGAATCCCAAACCATTCTTGCCAAAGAACTTGCATTTTCTTCTTAATAGTGCTCCTTTTTACTAGCACTTCAATTTTTTTAAACACAGTTATCTATGCAACAAAATTAATTAAAAGCTTAGTTTCTTGTGGAACAAAATTGTCCTATACCCTCCTGCAAAGTACATTAAGAGATGCACTTCAATTGTGTTATTTTTATTCCTCAATATTTTTCTTAAAATCACAAACCAAGAAAACCAGCATGTGTCTACAGCAACACGTTGTTTTGAATAGGAGTGTGACTTTGAAGTGAATTGCTTGATTGTACCCACTTACCACATTTTGTTTGGATCACTGTCTGGTTTCTTGAGTGCACAAACTGGAATAATTTTGGATGAAGCTTATTGGAGAGGTTTGCTTCAAGAAATATGTGCTTGGCCTGTAAAACCAGATTAGGACTGGTCTGAAGTAAAAGCCCTAAGATGTGTGCTATACAGATATTTCATTAATTTTTCTTTCAGTCTAAAAATACGCTGCTTTTGTGCCACACTAACTGTCTAAGCTTGCATTGTCTACATAAAAGGTCTGAATTATTTAGATTGTTAAAAGTCTTGGGGGGGTTTTGGTCTGAAAATGGAAACAAAATATTTTTTCTCAAAATATTTTATGAAAGTGAGAATTTTACCTTTAAATCTATTACAATTGACTCTAATAAAATCAAATAAAGGCTTTTTTTCAACAGCAAGACGGGCTGTTCATATAATTATTATTAAACCTTTTATTGCTACTGCTTGAAGACTTTTGAGGAAAGGACCCATCAACTGTCATCAAGTGACCCATATGCATGGTCAGTGCTCAACCCAGACCTTTAACAGTTCTTCTCTTTCAATTTAAAAACTTTAAGAGCCATGCTCATGATCTGTCCTTTGAAGTAGAGCCTACTTCCACTCTGCCTTGAACTAAGGAGTTGTGTTTAGACTTTGGCCACCATGGCAATGCATTGCTTTCCCTTCAGAAGGATTATTTTACAATATTAAACACATTACATATTTTGGCATAGAAATATAATTTTTGAAGGTCCATTGTGCAGTACTTGCTTAACATAAACTTCCTGTCTTGCTTACCTCGAGGTTTACCACACGTTAAACACCAACAGCAGCTAGCTCATAAAGCAGTTCTGAAGATTCAAAGGTTGTTAGTCAGTTTGACTACACAGAGGTATAAAGATATTAATTTACACACTTTCTCCTTTTTTTTTTTCCAGTAATTTTTTTTTCAGTGTAATCTGCATTTTTTCCCATTATTATAAACTAACAGCAGTGAAACCTGATGGAACACTCATAATAAACTACTTTGCTTATATTGAGTTATCAGTCCAGGTAAGTGGGGTGGTGTTGCCTTGAAGGAGTTTTACTTTTTAAAACATGTCTTGCTAATTTAAAATAAATGGACTTATTTAGAATTTAATACAGAGATAAGAACATTCTGTTTCTCTGGGAAATAGTTTTTAATATTAGTCACTACCACGCAGTTCATTTAACGCTATTTACAGAGCCTTAAGTGAAGCTCAGTGGCTGACTGAGAATCTTATGATACAGCTCTTGACTAAAAAAGAAAAATAAAACATTAAATGTAACAAATTGAATAGGCAGTAATCCTTAATAACATTAAAATATAGTAATTTTAAACAGTTACTCTTTAGGAGATTAATTTTAGCACAGCCATATGAATTAATATAATTTCATATGAAGGCATGTTAATGCCTTATTATCTGATTGTGTTTTTAAAGAACATATAATTTAGTGATGTAATACTTGTAGCTTATTTTTTCCTGCTCTGATTACATTTTCTTCTGTCAGCAGGTAAAAAGTCTTTGATAAAGTGAAAGACTGTAAAGGCAACATTATTTATTAATTACTAGCTCTTATTTTCTTCTTTAAAGGATAATTTGTTCTTGGGGAGATGTAGGCAAGATCTCCTATTGCCCTCAGCAGGAACTATATCTGTTCTTCAATTTACAATGCATACCAGTGCTCATTCAGAAACACAGTACAGCCCAATAAATTTAGGTAACCTCTGAGGAAGTTTATAATTCTGATGTGTAGCTTTCATTCAGAATAATCATGATTTTAGCACCTAGCTTCCTTGACAGAACAGGATAGGAAAAGGTTTATTTGAAACAGTTTTGACAGAAAAGTTACAGTTTACATATATACAAAAAAAATCGGAAATATGCAACAGCATATTTCAGGTAGAGGTTCTAATAAGCTGCCTAAATTTGGCACTATATTTTTGGTGTTTTGTTTCTCCTTTTAGCTGATTTGTTTTCTATTCCTTCTTTCTTCCATGTCACCTCTTCTCATTTCCGTGACTGTACCAACACCATGGGACCTCTTCTTCATTCCTTTATTCCTATTTTCTATTTAACATTGTGCTCTGTTGGTCTTCAGCTTTGAATAAGTAGAGAGGTTATCATGAAATAACTAGAAGAATGTACATGGTACATTGGTACATGGTACATTTGTAAAAGATGCTCAGCTGTGCATTTAGCTTCATAGTAAATGTGAAATAGCCAATCCATCCATAAAAGTAAATTCCTTACCTATATAGAAACTCTTTCAGTTACTCACAGAGAAGAAATTCCTGCTCATCTATTAGTTCATCTAGTGGCTCATCTTTCTTCTCTCTGGGGAAGAGGATTCAGTTTTTACACCCTTGAAAATACTTTTATGATAGTTGACTAAAGGTATGTACTATGTACTATAACTGGCCAAAAAATATGAGATAAAATATTGTGCCACATACTAAAGCCTATTTTGCACATTTCTTAACCTTAGAGTTTACGTTCCCGATTCTCTTACTGTAATCTTCTGTTAGTTTAAAAACTAAAAAAAAACCCAAAACAACCAAATAATAAAGAGTAAGATTTACTTATGGATGTAAATAAGAATGTTGAATTGTAAAAATCTCTTTAGTGTTTCCCACTGGCCCAGCATATGCTATTTTTTCATTTAAAATTCTGTATGGGTGCAAAATAAGTTTCATTTATACATTGAGGATTTAAATTGGAAATTTTATTTTCAAATATGCAAATACTTTTCTTCTTTTGATTTTATATCTGTTCCTCACCATTTCCCACATTTTTTCTTGAAGCTTATTCTGATTCTAAAAATCACCCTGAGTTCATAGCCTGGTATCAAACAGCCCCCTGCAACAGTTTCCATAACATTTCTGAGGAAATACTGCTTCTGATACTAAGGAAAGCAGTTTCTGAACTCAGTGAGTGGCCATTCATTGAGTCAAATTGCCATCAGGTAAAAATGCAGAGAGAAGGTCTACAGAATTGTACATCTTCAGGTAAAAATCTGCATTACTTTAAAAGCATGATTAGAATTTTTATTTTTAACAGTATTTACTGTTCACATGCAGAAAATATTGTAAAGATTTAATAATAAACTCTCTCTATTGTAAAAGTACTTCCAAGTATTGAATGTGAAATTCATGTCAATAGCTGAAGGATAGTTGATCTGCTCAAAAGTGCATATTTGACATTATTTCAAATAGGTTTAGAACTTCTTATAGCTGTGGATAGATCAAGATGTTTTTAATTTTGTATCATAAACCATTATAATGTCCCTTGTTGCAGAGTAACACAGGAAGGAAAGTGATGCAGTGCATTCTTTAACTGCCCCAAGAACCTTCATCCAGCCATGTACAGCAGGTGCATAAATCACTCCATGGATGTGCCTTGGTCTTTATAAACAGCTTCCCAATGACAGACTAAGGCTGGGTGTCTGATTTTCAACAAATAAAGTTGAATGAAATGAACCTAAATACTTTTCCTTCTTTAAGTGGCACCAGTCAAAGAGAGAGATGCTATAATTTTACATTTCTTTAAAACAAAAGGAGCCTAAAGGAGACTTGGGTAAAACTGAGTTGCCAGAAATATTGAGTTGGCTTGATTTATGGCAAGTGATTAGGTCACTTAGGGAGTATGTCCCCAAATTACAGGATATTTGAGGATTCTTAATGAGTGGGATTGTGTATTGTAATAATTATAAAACTTTATATTTGATATCCAGGTATTTAGATGTTTGAATATGAATGAGTTTATACATAAATGAAGACCCTTCAGTGTCTTAGTTATTAATTCTCCTTGGATAAAGTTGTTAAAAATACATTTTTGCTTCAACATGAATTTGTTTTTATAAAATATTTTCAGTACCAGAGTTTCACTAAAGGCATTAAGTGTGGAAGTCAGAAATCTCAGTGCCATGTCAATCCAAGAGCTTTTTTTTCCCTGAGATTTGTTCCTAAACCCTTCATTCTAAACACTGAAGCCACATGAAAAAAAAGTTTCATTTATGCTTTGGATTCCGTAACAGAGTTCCAATAGACAATCAGTTTGTTGAAGAGCTTTGTTATTAAAAGAGTTAACTAAACCCCAAGGTGGTGCTACTTATAACTGTCGAGCTGAATGTACATAAGAACATCTGCAGTATTTCCTTGGACTTACTGTTTCTAACTATTTTGGTTCTAAAAAGGCCATTGTTTCCCTGTGTTGCATTAGATTAGTCACTATGTATCAAGACACACAATTTGAAAAGCTCTCTTTCTGAACAAAGTGTACCAATCATTTTTTTTTCATTAAAGCAATGAAATCTTTAGTCTGTTGTGTTTCTCTGAAAACTGCATTTGTAGTGATGTACCTGAAAAATCTGCTTCCTCTCATAAGTTAGTTAAGGTTAATTCTAAGGTTTCTGAGACTACATAAATGAGATTTGGCCAATGTGCAGGCTTTACAGAATATTGGAATGTTAGGAGAAAGTCTTCAGTGAGAGATTTTGATGAATGTAAACTTTGATATGAGCCAGTCATAAAATGCGTGGTCTTAAGTAGCTTCAAGTCTTAGAAACTTTTTTATTTCTACATAGCATTTCGTATTTCAGAATAACTTCCATGACAGAGGTAAGTAAAGTTTGTAATATAAAGAATTAAATTCAAATGCTAACAGTTTATTCATTCTTAATATGGCATCTTACTCTAATGTCAGTCCTGGAGAGCAGTCCAGCAGCTTAGTTAATAATTCCCCAGGTCTTGACCACAACATAATGGTACTAGCCAGCTGATAAGGAGTGTGGACCACACAAATGGATTACTAAAATAAAATTATGCTTCTTCATCAGTCTGTACTTGAAATCTCCCTTTGTTCCTACATGTCAGAGACATTCCAATGAGAATATAAAGGGTTGAGGGCAGGAGGCTCAAGAACAGATATGTTTGTGTAGGGAGCTGGAGCAGTGAAAGTCTTTAAAAGCACTAGATATTAACCTGACTGATTGTTCTTGAGGGAAAACTCGAGTCCATAACAGAAATAGCCAGGAGCTGGAACTGTTATGGCTCCTGTACAACTGTTTTATAAAGCTGAATCTTTATAAAATCTCAACAGCAGGGAATTTGAGAGGGAGTAGTTGATTTTTTAAGCAATTCTGATTATATAAATCTGGGGAGAGTCCAAAATTATACAGTTCCTTGCCATTAGAATTTGCAAATAAATGACAGTTCCCATGAAATATTTAAGTATACTGAAAACCAGGTTTAGATGTGTGATATTTATTAGAGGCATAGATTTCCTAAATACTTACATCAAAGCTGACTAGAATCTTAAACAAGTAAATAAAAAAAATAAATTATTTCATTGACTTTGTTCTTCTATAATCAGATTATGTTTTGTTACAGTTGCTTCCTTAGACAGAGAAAAAAATCAGCCTGTGTCAGCAGAGTGCTTGTGATGCACCTCAGAGACTAAGCAAGGTACTGTAGAAGGAAGCATAAAACAGCACCTAATATAATAAGCTACTCTCACAATAAAGAATAACAGCAGTAAAAAAATGAAACTGCCTTTGTTTAGTAAATTAATAAATCGATAGAAAAACCTAGTGGATACAGAATTTTATCAGTTACAATTGCTAATATTCTCTTGCCATTATGGGTAAGGCAGATCACACTATCAATCTGTATTAAGAGTATGAAAAGTGGGAAGACAACCAGCAGACTTTGAACGTGTGCTATCTTATAAATGATCAACATGCTGTTCTGCAGTGGGAGTGCCTTTCCATCACTTCAAAGTGATTTTATTATTGATTGGGCAGAATTTTAGCTGCTTGAGGGCATTTGGCTGTTACACTGAAGAACCAGAAGCCAGAGTCCTGCTTACCANAGAGGGGAAAGTACAAAGGGGAAGAGAAGTATGGGGGAATACCAAGAAAGAAGTATACTTTTGTGTAACTATTGTGCTTTGGGATTCCAACAGAGTGGGGAGGGAGCCTAAAATAACATTGTAGTCATTAAGCAGCTTCCATCTCATCCACTGAAAAAAGTCTACATTTCTCGGAAAAGCTCATGACCAAAGTGAAACTTTTTGATTCAAAGGGATGAAGTTAAGAGAGCATGAATAAATTTGGTTTTGCCAATTTGTGTGTGTACTGAACCTTGTAAGCATTATAAAGACTTTTGTTTGCTTTTTCCTCTTAGCTTCCTCTCTATATAACTAGACCCTTTATACAAATAAAACACTTTGTGGATATGAAGCACTCACAACTTTTAATGTTACTTTTTGTCAGATTGCTGGTGTTTTTTTGTTCTGTATTCCATGTATTTTAGCCAGTTAGAAGTCACATCTTCAAATTTACCTGCTATGACTTAAAACCTTTAATATTCAAATGGAAAATAGTGTATAAAAATAGTCCAAGATTCATAAGAAAATAAAACATTTTTAAAAACAAACAGTGTCTTTGGCTATGGAGGTGGAATAGGTGTGATGAAATAGAGCTACTTTGCATCCTAACATTTCTGTGATTCTGTGCTGCAGATCCTATTCTGATTGAAATTAATGTTTTTCCTATCTAAGATGGTATTTGTACAAATATTTTTAGTAAGGCCATTAGTCTTCCATGATTATATTTGATTGATTAGTCATTATCATCATCATCATCAACATCATCACCATCATCATCATCTTCATTTAACTTGGCTTCAAGAGACTTCTGGCATTTTTCTTTATTGAACAGAAATAGCTAATAAAGATGGAAAGTATTTCTGAAATATAAGTGGACATAAACAATAGTATTTATGCAGATAGAAAACTCCAAGTCTACTGAGGGTGGGCTCCAGCTCTCTAATGTAGGCAAAGTTGCCATAGATTAGCTTTGAAAGTTCTATTTGTATAATCCTGAACACTTTCAAAGACATGGAACTTGAACTTGATCAAGGTTTGTCTAAACTAAACCAAACATATCCAAGAATATCACTTATCCTGTTTCCATTTAGCCACAGCCCAAAGATTCAGTGGTGCATCCTTTACATCTTAATCCTAACTCATACCTAGATGTTTTTGTCTTTTCTTGTATTCTGACCTCTTTAAATCAAAGATTCTGAAAAAAACTGCTTCAATTTTGGCAAAACACTGCAAAGGGATGTTTTCATTGTGGAACTGCCTGAAGTCAGAAGGGAAGGTCCAGATTTATTCCCTGTAATACAGCACACTGAAGGTACTCTGCAAACAGTAGGAGTTGATTGCTACTGTCCCAGTAGTATCCAGGGGATATCCATGGAATGAATGCTCTAATACATCCATACTGTTGTCTTAAGTGCCAAATTAATTTATCATATGAAGTATTAAATGCTGCAGTGCTTTTTGCTCTGATTGCACTCAGTACTTTTATATTTACCTTCATAGGATCATTATGCCAGACTGTTTTAGGACAGGCCTGTCAAGGTAACAAGCACTAGATCAGGTTAGTATTTAGCTAGTATTTAAATAGATCAGATTACTATTTAGCTAGGTTTAGTAATTAGCTACAATTTAGATTTCATGCCAGACCCTAAATTTCTATGGACTGATTCAAATTAAAACCATTTAGATTGAGTTCAGACCTCTAAGTAGCAATGGTGGTTTTTTTGTAATTAGAATATAAAACCTGTAATCTGACAAGGTATGTTTCAAGGGCTCTTTTACAGTGAGACAAACAAGATAATTATTTTTGTTCTTAAATTTATAAAGTGGGTCATGATAATGCAATGCTTTCATCTAATTACAAATTCAAATGTCCCATTCCAAGTCTAAGTATAATAGGGATAATAGGTACAATAATTGCCCTGTATAAATTTGCAAAATAAATCTAAATTTGAAAATCAAGTTTAGAAAAGCAGGGTTTTTTTTAGGATCACTTGCTTTGCATGGACTGCAGTTTTGTTTTGGGCTTTCCCTCAGAATATTTTATTCGAGACTATGCTAATTTGCATTTCTTTTTTCTTCAAAACACAACTTTCCTATGGTGGCTGTTTAACATAAGTAGCAAAAAATAATACTGTTTTCTTAGCTTCCATGCTCCATTACCTCCTGCACTAGACAGAAACATTGCACAGCCCTACACCAGTGTCAACCCAAGGAAATGATCCCTGTTCAGCAGGGATTGCAACAGACACATCTTTGGCAGAGACTTTGGCAAGCTTTCACATCTGAAGAACCCAAGAATCTGAATCTGTCAGTCCTGAAACCTGACTGCTGCTACTTCCCATGGTTGAGAGTGTCCCATAGTTTGAGTGTCAGCACACTCAAAAATACACTAGTTTCCCTGGTTGATGTCTTGGTAAAATCAGTAATTTCCTTCCCCAGAATCCAAATCACATTGCTTATCACCCTCTGCTTATCATTCTACCTCGAGGCAAGATATGAGCTTCACTTATAGCTGAGAGCTGTATCCTCCACAAGCTTTATAAACCCCAGAAGGTTACACAGACTCCCAAGGAAATAAAACTGTACTGCGCATCCTCACACTGGAAAGCAAACCTGTATCCTACATGTCATGTTTGATTTTAACATCCTTACACAGGGATCACTAGATTGTAACATGGCATTTCATATGAGCTTTTACCAGTGCCTTTTACATCATTAGTTCTCTTCTCTTGGTCCACAGAACCTCCTTCACCAAAGATGTCACAGCACATGCTTCCCCTTTCCATTGTAACTGTTTGTGCTCACAGTCCCCTTTAATCAAACAAATATACAGGCCACTCTCATTCTTATTTTTCTTCCTGCCTATTTACACATTGTCTTTATTCATGGTTTCTCACACTTTTATTGTCAGTATTGTCCATTAGGACTTTTCCTGATAATCTTGTTAGTGGAAATATTTAGTAAGTCTGTCTAAATGCAAGCTCCTGAGTAACCCCTTTAGCAATTCCTCTCTAACTCTCATTTCCCTTTTAGGATTAATCAGCAATCTTTTAAAAATTTCATTCTAAACATTGTCTTTTTTTTAGTTAATTACATTTGTATGTGATGCCATATTGGGCATCTTTAAATTAATTACATGTTTATCTTAATTTAAAAACCACATCAGATTGTATTGCTTTACACTTACCTGCATGGCTTTCAGCATTCATTCATGAAGTCATTACATATTACATAAGTCTGATCAACTGGTCTGTGATTTCTTATTTTCTTATTTTTCCCTTTTCTGAAAAGGTTATAGTATATTTCTTACCAGTCATAGGCTATCACCACAGACACATTGAAAACCTCATATCATCATCTGTGGGTCAGTCCTATTTTGGAACATGTAAACAGATGTCACTCAGACTTTCTGAAGTACATTAAACTTTGAATGGTGCATCTGTTTCTAGTCTCCATGTCTTGATAAGGATCTGACAGAATGGAAGAGGTTATGGAATAGGCCCAAGAGCATGGAAAAATTAAAAAACCTATGCAAAGCCTCTGCAGGTTTCATAACCAAGGCTGCTCTATTTTTACTTCTTAATACAGCAAAATAGCTTGATGTTCAGTTACACCTGCTCTCTTTCCTCTATTATTTTTAGAATATCTCTTTCCACGTGGTGTTTCAGTAGCTGTGCTCCTGCATACTGTTGTGCAGTGCTCTTTTGTGCAATGCATCATCTATTTCACACTGCCATCACATAATCTGTGCACTAAGCATAAACCCCTTTTCACTTACTGCATCATCTGCCAATCCAAATTTTTGTATCAGAACTTACATTCATCTTCTTCTACACGCACCAGTCTCATGTTCTTCAGTATCAAACAATACTCTGATTTGTATTCCCACCTCTGCTTTTCTACTAGCATGGCAGGAAACATTGAGCTATTGTCTCAACTTCTGTTTTCTAGTCTAAATCTCTTTCTGAATTAGTTAAATGTGTTATCCTGATTATTCATTGTGTGCTGTACATATCTATTAGGAAATATTTTTGGCAGAAAACACAGGTGGTAAAACATATCAAAGTTTTGTTCATCCAGTACTAGATGAGCCTCAGGCCAGTCCTTTACTGAGCAATTATGTAGAGGCAATGTCTTAAAGACATAGAGCTAATGATGATTAGCAATTCCATTTAGTGTTCTGCTTCTGTAAAGCTGTCTTGAACAAACAGAATTGATAAGCACAAACATCTGACAAATTATTTCATATAATTATGTATTAATTTTAATGTTTTTCTGCTTTTAAAATCCTGTTTTATGTTAAATAAAGAATGCTATTTCGGAATAAGTTAATTAAATATTTTGGCAAAGTGTTTGATCCACCATTAAATTTTACTTAACATAAGCAATGGAGTCACTTTCATGTCATCAAAACTTTTAAATATAATTTGTATGCTTTATAAATATATATATAAATCATATGCAGCTGTGAGATTAATACAGTACAAAATGTCATATGTTTCTTAGGTCTTCTCTAAAGAGAAAATTTGATATGAGATGCTGTAGCAACTTAATGAAATATTTTTATTCTGCAGAGCTTGATTTCTGTGTTATTTTTAGTAGACTAGATACTGAATAGTCAGTTCTAATTTGGTTTTCTTCAGCTCTTTCTCACAGCATGGTGATTATTTATATTGCAGAAATATAGTAACTTGAAAGTTCAGAAGGAAAAGCATTATTCAAAGAACATTGAAACAGTCCTAAAAATCAGAAGAAAGTGCAAAATATTATTTAGTTTATAGGATACAAGAACAGATTAGGACATGTCCATTTTGGGTTATGATGTGGCAAATATGTAAAATACACTGCAAAAAGTATTTTGTTAAGATTTTTTTACTTTCAAAGTAAATATAGAGAAACAGGGGTTTTCCATTAGTGAAAAAACTGGAACAATTTAACAGTTAGAGAAAGTTTCCAGTAGCTGGGTAAGTATGCTAGTGGTTCTTACTTCAGATTCCTTTCTCTTTTTCATGCTTTCTGATAGATAACAAGCAGATGACACCTCTGAGAAATAAAGTTTTTAGCCCATTGTAAGAAAAGTCCACCTTCCTCCAATTAAATAAACTGAAAATTCTGAAGGATTTGCTAGATATGTGCCTATAATCTTAATAAAAAGAGAATTATTCCTCTGGTGCACAAGATGATGGATTTTCCAGACAGAAGAGCTGGAAAATATCTTTAGTTATCTGTAAAGCTTTCTCTTTCCAATGAAGCCATCTTGGTCTGCCTGTACTAATGTACATTAAAAGACAAGGTTCTGACATCACCTGCAGAGGACTCTTTCTCTCTTACATTTCATAACCTTTAAAACCCCTTCCATCAACAGCAGTGGCAAAAAATGCTTGGTGAGTTTGTAACAGCCACTGGGGATCCAGGGAATCCTGCCAGCCTCAACAAACAAAGATAAACCAAACCAAATAATGAAAATCCTGCTGGAGGTTTGTGCAGCAATGACTGTGATGTCAACATTGAGACAGGCAGAACCCAGTAACAAGGGAAATGCCAACTCTGCAAAAGGGAAGAAGGCCTTAATTATCTTTGCATACTGAATGCAAATGCTGTTAAATAAAGGTCCATCCCAAAGAAAGGCTACCATTGCCAAATCAAGGTATGATTTAGGACAGTTATAACCAAGTAGCTCAAATCCTGCTTTTTTTCTTCTGCCAAGAGCACAATGCTGAGTTAGTCTTCTGCAGTGAATTCATTCTGCAGGTGACTGTGCAGACTTTGTCAAATGGCATAACACAAGCCAACAGCAGAAAAAGATTTCATTCAGAACACTTGTCCTGCATTATACATTGATTTCTAATTTGATGTATTATTATTTTTGCACTACTTCTTAAAAATTACCAGAGTGCAAATTTCAACTTTGTCCTATAGTACTTATAAAAGGACCTATAAAATTGCATTTAAAATATTACTGCATATAGGCCATGCTAAAATGTAATTGATGGACACATCCCCCATATGTAAGTGGAGTAAAAAGTGAAAAAAAAAGTATGGTTTAAGAAATGGATGATGTATAAAAACAGATACAATTTTTCATCATCAATTCAGAATGCTTAAGAAACCTATTTCAAATAAAGATGGGCTGATGTAAGGAGTCTGTATTGTAGTTTTCAGCTCCCTGCCCATTCAGTTGTTGGTTTAGAGGATTAAAGTCAGAAGCTCACAGTGTACATGAAAGGTCATGAATGATGCCATGTAGCCTCCTAAAATTGCAGGTGTTAGAGTGGTAGAAGCTGCTGTCTATATCTTGTCCCCAACAAGCCTCTCCTGCAGAAAAGCAAGTTGAGTTAACATTGAGGCAACGCAGACAAACCTCCACTCAACACTCACCGCAACCGGCTCAGCGACAGAGGCAAGAAAGGCTCTTTCAGCCAGTCTTTATTCCAGCAAGATATTTCACACGTGGCCGAAGAGAGACCAGCATGGAAAGGGGCTAATCACGTAGAACAGGAGGCTGAAGAAGGGGAAGGGGTGGGGAGGGGATCTAAGGGCAGGGCAGAGGGGTTTGCACTCCAGGGGAAAGGGGAGTGGCTACCACGCATACCAATCCAGTGATGGGACAGGGAAAGGAGAAACTAAAGGAAGTTGCCACACAGGAGTCCATTTGGGAGTCTGTCTGTCCTCGCAGGAGGACTTGACTCTATGGTAAGTAGTTACTGATATTGCCAGAAGCAAGGGCCTGGGAATTCACCAAGGCGGGAGAGCTCATGGGATGCTACAGCCTCCAATGCAAAAACATCCTGAAGTTCTTTCATAGTTAATTATCCCACCACTACAGACCCATTGGTAACTTCTTCCCAAAGGATGTAACATATCCACTTGAGTCAGGCATCTGTGCAGCTTTAAGAGACCATGTTGAGCACAAGACTTTTGCTCTTACCAGGAGAAAACTAACAGCTACATGAAGTACCATGATACCTTTCTTGACATTCATCTTCTTCACTTTTGTAAGACTGCTCAGAATTACCAAGTGGTTGACTCAATGCATTCCCTGTCATCATCATTCACCAAGCATTCATTTTGTTTAAGTTGGTATTCACTAGTGGATTCCTTTTTAAAATCCTGTTTGTTTTGAATTTGCAAATTGCTTCGTTTTTAATAAGTATTACAGAGTTTATAATCTTCTTCCACTTCTTTTCCATCTAATTAATGTATAACAATCAGCTAGATGTGAAAGACATTTGTGTTGGTTTTGGCTGGGGTAGAATTAATTTTCTTCACAGTGGCTGTTGTGGGCCTATGTTTTAGATTTGTGCTGAAGGGTTGATAACAAAGGGATGCTTTGTTATTTCTGAGCAGGGCTTACAGAGAGCCAAGCACTTTTTTTGCTTCTCACACTTCCATGCTGGTGAGAAAGTTGGGGATTCCTGGGAGGTTGGGAGGAGACACAGGCAGGACAGGTGACCCCAACTGACCAAAGGGATATTCCAGATCATCTGACATCATGCTCAGTTTATAAAAATGGGGGAAAGAAGGAAGAAGTGGGAACACCTGGAGTGAGGGTGTTTGTCTTCCCAAGTAGCCTTTACGTGTGATGGAGCCCTGCTCTCCTGGAGGTGGCTGAATACCTGCCTGCCCATGGGAAGCAGTGAATTAATTTCTTGTTTTGCTTTGCTTGTGCATGAGGCTTTTTCTTTCCCTATTAAACTCTCTTTATCTCAATCCACATGTTTTCCAGCATTTATGCTTCTGATTCTCTCCCTGATCCTGCTGGTGGGGCAGTGAGCAAATGGCTGCACAGACCTTGGCTGCTGGCTGGGGTAAAACCATGACACTGCTTTCACCTCTTTGTCATATGTGGAAAATGAGGTTTGCAGGTGTTTGTTTTTTCAAGCACAAATATGGACCACAGATATGTGGCTTCAGAACCTTTACTCAGAAAAAAAGGACTAAAAAGGACTAAAAAGAAATACTGTTCTGCATCTAAGAAATAATTTCTCAATATGATGTTTTATCTTAAGATACTATACTATAAGATTCCCACTAATATCTTGTTAATGTGTGACAGAGCCTGAAGCTCTAAATAATTATATTTTGATTTGAAGGATACCAAACTGAAAACAGTACATTTGAAAGTAACTACTAAGACTGTATTATTTGCTGTTCTGGTTTGATTAAGTATATATGAAGTTTTTTGTATAAACATAGGCAGCTATGGCACTTGGAAGAAAATAGAAAGAATGCGTTTTTAGCATTCTACAGAGTTACACTGTTAACTGCTCAAACATCAGTATAAATGGCACAACTACCAGAATATATAAAATAGCTCTTTTTATTAAATGCCATTTGAAAATAAATAGCTGGGAAAGAACATTACAAAATGTTTTGGCAGTTAAGAAATGGAATTCTCTTTTACTGTAACCCTTAGAATGACTAAAGGCCACCTATTCCTTATTCTCTTGTGCTAACCAGAATTGAACAGACCACTGGGTTGTTACATTAGGCAGAAGCACTGCATGTCTGCGTTATCTCCATGAATTCTCACTCACAGCAGCACTAAATTAGTTAGCATTTGTTTGAATTAGCAGTGGCTAATGAAAGAGCATCATACACAGGATTGCTTTTGTGAAAACAGACTTTGGTTTTGCTAAACAAAACTGTAACAAGTAATACAGCACATGGACCTTAGTGAGGTATGGATAGCAAACTAATTTGAGAATTACCCTCTGAAATGGATGGAGCTATTTAAGGAAATAGCCATTTAGGTTAAGCAGCACTTTGACATTTTTATAATTTGCCTTCCTTTATATCAGAAATGGAAAACTCCGGTTGGCAGATGCTTTCATCAATTAAAGGATTCATAGATTTGCATCTATACTTTGAGATAGAACAATAAAGCTAATGTATTTTTCACTGGGGTATTATATACACTGAATTATTGAATTTCTTCTCCATGCATGCATTTATGGATTTTAGCAAAGTATAGAAATAGAGGGAATTGGTCCTCCTCACAGGTGGAATTCACTTTCTTTCAAAAAGTCTGCACAACTTTTACAACTTACTGGAAAAAGCAAAGTAAATTATTATAAAGGTTTGTCTTTAATTCTGCCTACTATGTACAAAGGCATTTTACACCAGGATTTGGGAATGTTCCCTCTCATTCACTAACTGTAGTCAAGTAAAGAGACTTTATTATTTCTACCTGTGGAAGAAATACTGATCTCAGTGTTAACAGTGAAAAACTTCTGAAAAACTCTTGTTTGATCTGATTTAGTCGAGAAAAGAATTTTTACCTATTACTGACAACTTAATATTCCATATAATTATTTCCACTTCTCTGTAACTACAGAGTGACACACTAGTTTAGAGTTTTCCTGTATTTCTTTACAGGCATATCAAATAAATAAATAAATAAATAAGTTAATAGATTTTGTTTATTTTTTGTCTGCTATGGAAGTTATTTGATGCAACATTTCAAGAGAATACAAGTTTTCATTTTCAGTGTGGTTGAGCCTAAATATATTTTCAAAGGAAAGAGAAATCTGGGAAGGAGTGGCTTTCAAAACTGAACAAGTTATGTACTTTCTAAAGTAGTACTTACCTTAACCAAAAAGTGATGACAATTTTGAATTCTTGGATAGTCAGGAAAACAGTCTGTGATATTCAGTGCTGTCTCCCCAGTTTGAGTTTGGTTTTTAATGCAGCAGGAAGTTGTATTTTTGCAGAGAGAAAACCCATGTTAACACAGGCTGTGAAGAAAACTCATTGCCTGATGAGGGGAATAAATGGAGCATTTAATTGGATTACATTAGATTCTTAAATAATGTGTGCCTTTAAAAGCCTTCTATGTATCACAGAGCTATGATAACTTTGGTATAAAAGTTACTGTCAAAAGTAACATCAAATGCTTTACAAGCACAACAGTACAGTTCCCCCTATGGAATCAGCTGTCTTCCAAAGTGAGGGAACCTTTCATCACATCCTTTTCTTTCCCGTATGTATTAAAGACTTTAATTCAATGTCATTAGAACCTGTTTTTAATTTTGGACCTCTGGAGATCATCCCATCCAATACCTTGCTGAATGCAAGTTCAGCTACAGCAAGCTGCTCTGTGCCATGCCCAGTGGGAATTTGGCCATCCTCAAAGATGGAGACTCCAAAACATCTCTGGGCAGCATCCTCTGGTATTCAGTCACCTTTACTGTATGATTTTTTTTCATTGCCACCTAGAGTTTCTTGTATTTAAATTTGTGTCCAAATGCTTTTCTCATTTCTTATCATATTTTTGAAAATATATGTTTCTTCTTTTTTTTTTTTTGTTGGACATTCCTATTGTAATGCTCAATTCATCTGTCTCTCATATTTCCTCTTTTTCTTCTTTCGCCTTTCAAATCTCACATAATATTTAAGTGAGTATCAGCTCTTCCACTTTCGTGGCTTAAATGAGTAGTATAGAGAATCCTACTGCACTAACTGTGCAATTTTATAATTACCTGAAACCATTTAGAATGTAATCTCTTCAGGCACCTGCTTACAGAGGTTGCACGACAAATTCATGTATAATGCACTCCTACAGAAATGGATTGTCTTGATTTCAACTGGGAAATAAGCAGAAGCAAGTGAAGCAGAAGCAGAAATCTCATATTCATGCCAATGCAGCTACATGAGAACATCTGAGAAGAATATTCATTATCCAAGCAACAGACCTTCAAATACAAAATTATTCATGAGTTATCAGTGTGTCTGGAAATAAAGCTTTAATAGACACAACCCACCTGCAAAGCTGAAGAATTCCTCATGTGCAGGATGCATAATCTTGTTTGCACTGAAGCAAAAACCACTGAGTACGTAGGCTTCAGTAGAGAAGACAATATTCTCTGGAGTTTAGTTCACTGGAAATGATGCAGATGACTTTTCTCTTATTTTTTAAGGTTACACATGAACAGATATATTACATAACCAGAGCATAACATTTAGATTAGAACATGTGGCCACCACAGCAATTCTCGGGTTGTTATTTTATTGCATTGAGATTAAATTAGTTTAAAGGCAAATGGTTCCCAAATGTATTCCATAATGGCTAACTTTAAATATTTTACTTTCCCTATTTTCATTATCAACTCCAATAACAAGAAAATTTTAAATCTGTCTGCGTGAAGTGACATTATAGATCGGGCTGCAAATCTCAGCTCCCCAACTCTGCTGCCAAAGGCCCACGTGCTGCTTGTTGCAGTCACTGGTTGGAGTCTGGCTTTTGGGGCCTTTTTGTGTGTTTGCCCCTGTGCCTGGGTGGGGTTGCTGGAGGAACCACCACATGCTGGGATGGAGTTACTCTCCATAATAGGCAGTAGGGTGCTGTGGTTTAGGCTGGTGACCAAAGCAATGCTGAAACACAGGAGTGTTTTGGCTATTGCTGAACAGAGTGTGTACAGCACCAAGGTCTTCTCTGCTTCTCACTCATCCCCTGCGAGTAGAATGGGGTGTGTAAGAGCTTGGGAGGGCTCACGACCAGCAGGTGACCTGAACTAAGTAACCAAAGAGATGTTCCATGCCATATAGTGCCCTGCTCGGCAGTAAAACTAAGAAAAGGGAGGCTGAGGTAAAGTTAGCTACCTTTTACTCAGGAACTGGCTGTCCACTGGCCTGCCCATGGGAGATGGTGAGTGATTGCAATTGCCACACTTTTTTTGTGGCTTCTTTCTTCTCTCCTTTCTCTCTTTATTGAGTTATTTTCACCTTGACCCATGAGTTCTCTCACTTTTACTCTTCCTTTCTTTTTGCCCATTCCACTTGTGTGGGCAGTTGGGGAGTGAGTGGCTATGTGGTGCTTAGCTCCCTACTGGGGTTATCCCCCAGCATTGTGTGGAAACTGGGCAAGACTGGTGAGATCTGCCCAGAAAGAGTCGCTCAGCCCATTTCCCCATCTCAGGGATAACCAAAGAGCTCTCATGTGGGTAATACTACCGGCCAAAGCTGGATGTGGCCAGTGATCTAAGCATAAAGAAGTCAAAAACTCAATACAACTTCTATATCACTCCATAAAAAGAAACGAAAAATATCTAAAAATACCTGAAGTTTGCTTTTCAAAAAAAAAACAAACCATGTAACTCAAAATATAATCTCTTTAAGAAATCGCTCACAGTGCTGGATGTCAAGATGAACATGCCTGGAAGTTTCACATGCAATTGAAAGGACCATCCTATTACTACAGTAAAAACGACATTAATATGTTGATACCAGGACTAAAAGACAGAAAAAAATTTTTGAAAAATGTGCAATAGAAAGTATTTATAAAAGCTACACTAGAACTAACCCTTTAACTTTGTACTCACTACTTCAACAAAGACAACTGCCTAAAAGAATGGAAATTCCCCTCTGAAATGGTCTAAGGCTTAACGAGAACCTTCAGTGAAGAAACAAAGCGTCTGAGGTGAGAATTCCAAAAACTTATTCATTAAGGCCATACACTGAAAGACACATATTTCAGTTTCTGAAAGTTCACTGAAGACACATATGTCCCTTAGAGTCACCAAGCAGCCTACTTGGAAAGGCGATCCCACACTGAGTTGCAAGTTCACCTTCTCTGCTCAAGTTTCATGGCTGCTTCCTACATGGGTACTTCCACTTGTCTTGAGAAGTCATGCATGGAAGACCACTGGCACTCATGGCACTCTCTCAGAGCTATGCTGGCACTTGATTTCAGTAAGAGGAAGCCCAATAGCCATGAGCTATGGGTCTGACTGGCTTAGGAGCTAGCTCTCTGTCATATGACTACTGATTCTTATGAAATGGATTGGTATACTTTATCACAAGTTTTAGACAAAACATACTCCCAATACTCCAAATAACTCACAGGGATAGAAATATGCTCAAAATAAGGACATGAGGTGATAACTGGGATCCACTGAAGCCACTGGCTAAAGTCCCTTACTGTTCAGAAGCAGCAGAAAGTCATACTTTGTATGGATGCAAAGGTGGTAACCAGGTTACACCATAGGAGAAATTAGCAAAGAGCAAGTGGTAATTTAAGCAATAATCTTCTGGTTTCAGACATTTATTAATAAATCTTCCTTCCAGAAAAAGCTTAAAAGTAAATCCATATTTCTTGAGCCATTGCCTTAACAGGTATCCAAAGCAGACATATTGTTGGATTTGGCGACAAACTAAACTAAAACTGAAATGAATTTAAGCAAAGGCTGTTTGTGGCTGAAGCAGGGGGATGTAATTCACCTCCCATGCAGTCAGGGTCAGATTATGTGCTAGAAATCCTCTGACGGATTCAAAGATGGAGTTTTATACTTTTCACTTCAATACAGAGTGTCACAGATTCTGTACACACTGCCAAACAAAATGCTGAACCAAGTTCCAACAAGGTGGCAAGAGCAGGGCTAGGGAACAGCAGCTACTAACCAGCTTTCCTGCCCACAGCTTAGCAGTGTGGACCCACATCAGTGAAGGCTTGTTTGGCTGCTGTAGCTCTTCCAAGCTGCACTTCTCCATATCCATTATGCATCACATCAATGATGCTCTGTGCTTACTTACCATCACTTCCACCAGCTTGGTGATGCCATATTATGTCACAGCAATGTCTGTCCTGCTGATAAATTTTATGTCTGAAATGAATATTAAGAATTGAATTCATCTGAATAAATTTTTATAGCAGCAGCTATAAAAAGCAGTTTTGTATTACCCACTGCTCCAAGTTATCTTGGCTGTGGAGCAGGAGACAGGAGCATAAGTAAAACTAAGATTTGGAGCTGACCCACCTCTACATTACAGCCCATTTATGTTCATAAATGAACACATATTCTCTGAAAGCCTATTCTTCTCCTCTCTTTTCCAAAACTGAGAATGTCAAAGTTTTTTTATGTGCTATCTCTTGCCTGCCCCAATAAACTCAAAATAAGCAACAGCAAAAAAACCTCCAAACTCAAAACAAAACCAAAACACACACAAAAAAACCTTCATATAGTGAAATTGGAAAAGAAATGTATAGTTTTAGCCATGGCGCATGTATACAAGAGGAGAGGCAATGCTACAGTACTTCAATCTGTATTGTCTATATAAAACATTTATTTTTAAGCTCTATAATGGTATTATAGAAATACATAGAATATTTTATAGTGTATTTTAGTGTACTCACTGTGAAAATAACACATTTAAGACAGGTATTCTTATGTCCAAATGTTTTAAATATATGCACTTCTTTGCCTTGCAGTATTATGTTACTTTGAAAAACAAAATATCAGTATTTTATTCCTTGCTCCTTGCCAGAATCTTCTCATTCAGATTTCCCTGGGTCATCTCGGGTGCTCGCTGCTGTGGGATATTTTATAAAAACCACAAAAAGTCTGTAGATTTGTAGATTTCCTATATTTGCTTGCATTCATGTCTAGTGCACATGGCTTGCCGTTCAATCCTCCAAGTGCCCTCTTCGTAAGTACAGTGACATATAGTGCATTCGTCAGTTTTCACCTCCCGGCCTGCTGGAATGACAAGGGTTTCTGCAAAGCAGTTTGGGCCTGAAAGAAGGAGAGAGTTCATTATGTGACACCAACAGCACACTGCAATCCAGCCTAGCACGGTCCTAGTCCTGGGCACAGAAAACATACAGCAAAGTGAGTAATGCTGGGCACATTAAACAAAATGGGCACCATGCACAAGGCATAAAAGCAGCAAAGAATGCAAGGAGTCTGCCTGCCAACGTGGCTGGATGTTTCTGGTGTGGACTGTCCCAGCTCCCTGCGCAGGAAGGTGCAACAAAACCTTTCTGTGCTTCTTCTAACTGGGACAGAGACCTGGGCACTCCCTGATGGTGCAGAAGAATGCAGACTGAAGCTAGAAAAAGTGCCAGCTGTTGATAATTCAACACTGCTACTGTAAGCTACTGGAGAGCTGCTTATGCATTTTATTACTTTTTTTTCCCACTGGAAGCAAGCATTTTAGTTTCTGTAGTAATCACAGTATCACATTAGTTTATCTTGCCTTTCATGAGAAAACAGTCTATTTCCAGCAGAGTGGAATAGCTTCAGCCTCTTCTGAATCAGGACACTTTTCATGTATAAAATGAAAAATTCCATTTTATGTAAGTCAGTAAGTCTACAAACACCTCTTTTCATAGTACACTGAAATAATTTCATTTCCAAGGATGAGGCAGGAGAAAAAACCACCAGCACAACATTCAGAAGACCAATCTGGTTCTTTCAAAAAGCAGAAGACTGTGAGAGCTGGATTATCTATATTTCTGTCAAAAAAAGAAGTCTATTTCTGCTTTGAAAATCCACATGCACTTGCAGAGCAGCATTAAACCCTCCAACCATGTATCTATCCACAGTCATGCCCCCAGTGGAACCTGGCCCTTCCATTCAATGAGCACACACAGCAGCTGCTCAGCCTGGCCACCTCACAGCACTTTGGCACACTGGCATCAGGGCAGGATTTGTAGGAGGGGCCAGGATACACTGATCTGATACTGCTGAAATTCTTAAAGGCTATGGATGCACAAAACACTTGTTAACTGCCAGCCTGTTTGCCCAGATGGGCTCAGTCTTCCATTGCTGAGGGTTTACTCCAAGACCTGCAGTAAGAGCATGGCTTCTTCTCCTTCTACAGAAATGTACCCCACCTCCTGTTAAAGCACAAACTAAACAGTTCACAAATCAATGTTAACACTTACCTCATTGAAACACATTATGTCTTTGTGTGCACACAACAGCCTGAGATCTAGATGCCAAATTTGCCATAAAGAAAGCTTTTCCTCACCTAAGAGCTATCTCTAGAAGAGATCTGCAAGACCTGCAGAAATTTGTTTCCCCAAGGTGTTCTCCTTCTTAATGATCTGAATATTTAAGCCCATACTTTGTTTTCACAGAATCACAGACTGTAGAATCATTAAGGTTGGAAAAGACCTCTAAGGTCACTGAGTCCAGCTGTTAACCCAGCACCACTGTGTTCCCCACTAAACCTTGTCCCCAGGTGCCACATCCACATACCTTTTGAACACTTCCACAGATAGTGATTCCACCACTTTCCTGGGCAGCCTATTCTAGTTTTGGAACTGACTGTTGACAATAATCTCCAACATGTGGCTTCTTCCATTATTTTGGGTGATTTCTTGCCCATATGGATGCAGAAAGTGCAGCAAAATACGGCATATCTCATCTAAAATCACCTCCTTTACAATCCTAATGTCACTGCAATACTTCTGTGTTTTCACTTCCTCTGTCTGTACATGCAAAGTATTACTGAGCTAGAAACACTGGAAGGAGGACTTTTGGGGTGGAAGCAATGCTCCTGGTTCCCCACTGCACACTGGGAGGTGCCGTGGGTTTCAAGTAAATTAAAGCAGAGTTAACCATGCTGTCCTTGGTGGAACTTTGTTTAAAATGTTTGAATGCTGATTTGTGTAATTCTGTTTCTCTAAAATACAGTATTCTTCTTGAAACTAATAAAGTTCCATCCCAAAATGAGTTAACCTGCACATTACAGGTAAAGATACCTGAAAGTTCTGCATGCTGGACTGTGACAGCCCCATGATTTACAAAGCTATATGATATAAAGAGTTAAAATATTAAAAGCAGAATCTACTCTCCACGGAGAATTTGTTTGAAACCCACAAGACCACTTGAAATTTAAACACTACTTAAAAGGCACCATAGGAAAAAAAGTGATGTCAATCCCCTGTACAGGATTTATTTTATTCTGGAAAAGTAAATGTTATAGGTTATACTTGGTTATAAAACCAACCGGGGAATGAAGTAAAAAGGGTGCAACACACCTAATATAATTCACTTGGATTCAGAATGTAAATGCCTCCAGTCACAACTAGCAACACTTTAATGTCATGTGTGACAAGTAATTTTTATGCCAGAAAGTTATTTAATGTAAAGATTCAAAAAGTTAGATCTCAACTGTTAAACTATTTTATATGGGGGTAAGGAACTGCTTTGGTAAACCTGCAGAAGAGCAATTATCATCTGCCTGAGAAAGGGACCTGAAAAAAGTAAATGGCAGCAACAAATGTTGTTTTAGTACCATGGAACTTTTCCTTAGAAAATTGCCCATTTTCTGGTTCTGCATTTGCACCCATCATTACTGTAAGTGCAAATCTTATATCGTACTTAAGCTGACAACAGCCAGCTGGCATCCTTGCCCTCACCTTTTTCTCTGCAATATTGCACACAACATTGTGGCTAATGTCACAGAAAAGGTCATGAATGAACAGGCTGAACTGACTGGATTACTGCAACATCATGCACGTAAATGTCAGTGCAATACAGTGTCCAAACAAGGGAAAATAATTCCACAACTCTTTTATTATTTCTCCAAAGTCTCAGACTTCTAGGGAAAATAACTCTGAGCTTCACCCCAAACCCTCACTCAATTTCGAAGCTGTATGAGCTTGTCCTGGCTCTTGGTGTCCTGTGGCTCACTTCTGACCAAGCAGGGAATGCTCATCCCCTTCCTCTTCCTCTGAGAAGCAGACACAGAACACAGACTGTTGAAGTGATGAGACCAGCCTGCAGTGATGGGGCATACATGAGACAGCACTGGTGGGACCCTTGGTGAAGGGCTGCTCTGGCTACTCCTGTGCCTCCAGCAGCCCTTCCCTGGTTCTGCCTGTCACACAACCAGAATATTCTAAGTTGGAAGAGACCCACAAGGATGATCAAGTCCAGTTGAAGGGACAGCAACGATGACGCCACTAAGGATTCTCTGCCTGCCTAAAAGGACACTAGGGAAACTGAGGAATTGAAGATTTTGAACAGACGGTGGGAAGGCCTAGAGACACAGCAGGCACACAAAGGTTGGTCTTAAGAGTGCCTTTTCCTCAGTCTCCCTTTGAAGAGGGAGGTCCTCCATATTCAGAGTGAGTGAGCTGCCCCAATGGCAAGGCACTCACTGAAAGTACTGCTTTACTTAAAACTGGGCAGTTTACATTGATTTAGCAAGATTTTCAAAAGGTAAGCCATTTTTGAGTTTCTAAGTTTGCAAAATTACCTGACTTAGCACATGAAAAGCATTTCCAAGTACAGGGGGGCTGTTCCAACCCCACAGCAGTGGTGGGCCTTCCCAGTAGATGCTGCTGCTGCAGGAGCAGTGCATTTGTTCTCCTTGGTCTACAAGGAAGGTTGCCTGCTTTCTGAGCTCCTTTTTGGCTGCACCACTACTCTGCCCAACTTCAGCACCTGGTACTTGCTCAGTGCAGCTCTGGCTTGTTTGCCCTGCAGTATAAACCACCTGGCCCCATCCCCAACTGAGTACATTTATATAGCACGAAGGCAGTCAGTGGTGCTGCACTTCTTCACAGCAGATGAAGATCTTGCCATATCACTCTTAAATCTGGCAGAAAATTCATGATGACATATTGTATCAATTCTGAGAGCAGCTTGAAATCTACCACAACGTTGTTTGTTTTCCCAAAGTACACAACTGGTGCTGTCAGACTCCTCTGGAGCCATACCATGCTGGTATCAGCACAGATTTCTTTCCCAGGGCTAAGACACAGTTGCTGCCATTGCAGCGATGTCTCAAAGCAGAAAGTTCAGTGCAAATCCTCAGTTCTCACACTGAGCACCAGACTGGCACGCAGCTCTTGGCTTCCCTGCCTCTGAAACAGTGAATCCCAGCTTCCAAAAGCAACATTTTTACTGGGATCTAAAGAGCTAAGAAGGCAGATCTGGGTAGTTAATTCTCTGACAATTAAAGAGGGCCTCATCTCGGAAACACTTGAAAACTAATAAAGTTTCAAAATATTATTGGGGTAAATGCTGCTATTGTAATTTTTTTTTTTTAAATAATTTCACTGGTCCTGTGGAAAGTTTCCAATGACTTCTATGCTTCAGTGTTGACAAAGGCAACAATCTAATTAAAATGCAAATTTTTTTATCTCGGAAACAGCTGATGCCAGTTCTCAGCAGAGAATGCCCAAGCCACTCACCTACAGAAGTACCTGTAACCCTGACAACCTCAGAAGTGCCTCTCTGAAACTCCTCCCCTCCTTCCACAAAACCACAGCTGTGTGTCACAGAGCTGTTCCTGTTTCCTCTTCCTCCTGTCCTTGCTTTTGTATGGGCACATGTTCCAATCAGTTACTAAGTATGAGATACAGCAATTTGGTAAATCATGATTTAATCAACTGTTTTCATCATGTGTTAAACCAAATCATGGACAAAGAAATCTGTTCAACTGCAAGTTAATGTGCTTGCCCAGAGAATAAGTCACAGCCAATTTTTGCCAATTAAAACTACAGTGACAACCTCTCTGTAATATAACACTTTGATGTAAGACTGCTTTGGGCTCTGGTTTGTACTAAACTTCCTCACAGCTGCCTCTCTAATAGCTCCTTGCAGCAGTCAAACAGGCCACTTCCAAGGCACCTGATGGCAGTCCCATCTACCCTGACACTTTCCTGGCATTCATCACTGGCGTCATTCACTCTTGGCATCATTCATGTGGTATTAGAGCACTTTGTAAATTACATAACCTCAGTATTTAGCTTACCCCCTTGGTTTTATTTACTCTTTTTTTCATTTTCTGTGGAGACAGTTCCAACGGCTACAACGTGGAAAGAGAGGTCCTACACTTTGCCCCACAAGTGTTGAGAACCATGACAAAATACAAGAGGGAGCAGTACTGGGTGAGATCAGAGGTCCACCTGCGCCAGCAGCAGGCAGAAGGAGATGCACAGGAAAGTATACAGGGACAGAGCAAGCGAGCACATCCAGCTTCCAGCACTGTCTGCACCGGATATTTGGTCAATGGCTCTTCCTTGCTGAGTTAGTGGAGTTAATGGATGGAGTTAAAAGGTTACTTTGTGATTAACCTCTACAACATGCTTCTGAACTCAGATAAATAGAATTTGGTTGCAAGGAGGTCCACAGCTATTGTGCACAGGGTAGAGCAGTTTTCTTTTGCTGTCCACCCACTACCTCAACTTGGTATTTCAAAATTCTCATAGTTGGAGAGGTGGTAACAACCATTCCCACCTCTGCCATGCTGTTCATGATCTTATTGACCTGTATCATGCTTCCCTTTTATCCCATTACCTCACCTGTAGGTTGAAGAGGCCAACTCTGCACCATCACTGTCCCTGCTGACCTCCCCAGACCTCCCCCAGTTCTGCTACCTCTTTTTGGGGCTGTGAGGATCAGACCTGTGTACCATACACAAATTGTACAAACACCATGGACCTGTACAGTGGCACAGTGATATTCCCTGTTTTGTTTCCTATTTTCCTTCTACTTCCTGACACTTGCTTTTCTGTTGTGACCACTGATGAAAAAGTTGAGCTGACGTTTTCATTACACTTATGAATTTTACATCAGATAGAAATCTTACAGAAACAAAAGTACCACTGAACTCAAAATCTGCTGCTGCCTGTGTTATGTAAAAGTTTCACCGTCCAGAAATGCTACTTGACAGTCTTCCATGTACAGCAAAAGTGGATTTGTTGCTCAGTAGTTTCAGGAACATGCTGGAGAAAGCAAAGCCTTCCCTCCCATCTCTCAGATCTTTCTTCTTTCTGACATTTCGAGACTTTCATCCATTGCAGATGCCAGGGAGACTAATGAAACACTGAGCTGGAAAATGTAGACAACTCCTGTCAGCACTTCAAGCTGTCTACTGCTGCAGATGACCTGCAATGCCACAATACAAAGCCAAGGATGTTTTAGAAGTTACACTGAGGAACTAGGAGAACTGAGGACCAAACCACAGGCAGATGCTGGCTGTGCCTACCTCCCAGTGCACAGGAACACCAAGTCCCTTCTCACCTGCTTAGCTATTTGAGATGGGTTTTGAAATGTGCTAATATGGCATGGTGAGACATTAAAATAAGGCTGCTGTGCCATGTAGCTCTGTAACAAAGATTTCTGAGACACGGGCATTATCTCCCTCATCCCTCTCAAATCTAATCACTTTCTCCAGAGATGGTATCGGTACCTACTTTGTGTCCTTCCAATCTCTAATCTCTTCTAAGGGGTCTGTATCTCCCTGACTTGATTTTGTTTCCCTCTCACGTGGATGTGTGTGTATGTATGTAATACATCTGTCTCCTGTGAAATGTCAGCTCAGAAGATAAAGCACAAAAAGCAGCTGGCAAAAGGAGTCCGTGACCAGGATTACAGCAGACTCTCATTCTCTCACAAAAATAAGTTAATCACCCCTGCTACTGTCATGATTCTGACTTCTCCCAGTCCATCGAAATCTTTTACTTGCCTCAGTACCTCTGGACACAACTGAACCAAGCCCAAAAGTGAGTTTTCAATTACAGAATAAGGATTCAGGTAAACCCAATTTTAAAAGCAATTTGAGACCCTGAAAAATCATGAACTATTTCCATAGTTTATCAATGGCAGCCAGAGAACCATGGCAGCTATCCTAACAGACTTCCTGTAAATGTGTGTATATATATGTATGATAAGGAAAAGCAAAATGAAAGTATATCCATTTGGTGATATTTCCTACCTGCTATGGGAAGTAACAAAGAAGCAGTGAGTGCAATATGCAACCTTCCATGAAAGCATCATTTTTTTTTTTTTATGCTAGACAGGGCTTTGCGGATTTTAAGTATAATAAACCCCCTCCTTCTCTTAGGGCCATATTTTGTTAAAAGCACAGGGAAATGACAGATTGAAAGAAAAAATTTAAAGTAACATTTTGCCAACTAATTTAGCAGGATGTGTATAGAAGTGTCTGCTATATGTGGACAGATAGAAGAGAGCCTAAGGAAGCTTTTCTGTAACTAAATAGGATGACCATATCATCAGTGGCACTGCTGTGACAAAGTGGGTACCAAAGCTCTGGCACTTGCTGTAGCCTACGTGTGCCTGCGTGGGTTATGTGCTTTAATACAGAAGATAAATCAGCTATAATCTACTTAAGAGTTGGGTTTTAATGTTCTGCTGATGAGACTTGCAAGCCCTGTTTATGACCATGTTCTGTTGTTTTATTTTTTCATTTATCACATGTGACAGCACTATTGATGAATGTTTTATTCTGGCTTCAGTTCTAGAAATTGCAGTAGTGCCCAAAAAGACCCACAGATCATGAAACAATGCTACCACAGCCACTGGACTGATCCTTTTCACCACTGCTTCTTCCCAGCTCTGATTCTCCATCACCTTGAACTCGGTGGTGATGTTAGCACCCCTGGAATGACAATGCCAAATACTACCAAACCCACTGACAATTCCAACAGTACCACTACCAAAAAGGGCTGCACGGTTTTGCGCAGATAAAATAGGCTTGCAGGAAGGGAACAGCCTGCAACCTGCCACTGCTGCTGTCTCCTTAGATTTTCAGGTGTATCCAGTGAGCAGCATCTCAGATACCTGCTTTTTGTGTACTGAATACAAAGAAGCAAAGGAGCATTGAACACCACACAATCCAATATCACATGAACCAAACAGAAAGCCTTGAAGCACAAAAGGGCCCAATTAAACATGAGGCTTGACTGCCATAAAAATATACTGCATCTAACAACTTCCTTTATCAGAGAAAATACAGAAAGACTCAAATAGGCTACTTAAAACGATTTTATGACTTGTAAAAGGACACTGTATTCAACCCAGGAACAGCACCAATTAGACATGAGCTGAACACTGAGGGTATCTCACAGAAAATTACATAAACACTTAGAAGCCAGCAAGCTGTGTATTGATTTTAGGCTCAGCTTTCTTGCAGGTCTGTCACAACCCAGATGATTAGGGAATTAAAAACATCGAGCTTGAATGTATGGAGAAAAATAATGTCAGATACCTGAGATAACAAAGAATAACAGAAATGTTTATGTTGGAAAAGATCTCTAAGCTCATTGGGTCCCTATGTTAACCAAGCACTGCCAGGTCTACCACTAAACCATGTCCCCAAGTGCCACATCCACATGCCTAATGAATGCTTTCAGGCAGGGTGACTCCACTGTTTCCCTGGGCAGCCTGACCACCCCTTCTATAAAGACTTTTTTTTTTAATATCCAGTCTAAATCTCCCCTGACACAACTTGAGGCCACTTCGTCTCATCCTGTCACTTGTCACTTGGGAGAAGTGACCTGCACCTGGCTGCAACCTCCTTCCAGGCAGTTTTAGAGAGCAATAAGGTCTCCCCTTGGCCTCCTTTTCCCCAGCTAAACAATGCAGCTCCCTCAGCCGGTCCTCATGGGACAGGCACTCCCAACATCAGCTCCACTGCCCCTCTCTGATGCTCCAGCACGTCAATGTCCTTGTGGTGAGGGACCCAGAACTGGACACAGGATTCAAGGTGTGGCCCCAATGCTGAGCCCTGGGAACACCAGCAGTGACCAGCTGCCTGCTGGATGTAGCTCCATTCACCACCACTGGCTGGGTCTGGTCATCCAGCTCTTTTTTACCAAGTGAACAGTGAACCACTCCAAGCCATGAGCAGCTCATTTCTCTGGGAAAATGCTGTGGGAGAACAGGAACTCACTGTCCCTGCCTGCTGGGCCCAGTCATGCCTGCAGAGCTGCCTGCACTCCCCTCTGCTCTCTCTCTGCTTCCCCTGCAGCACCCAGACTGGACTGTGAAGCCAGTCTGGAAGAGAGGAGGGTGGCTTGGTCTGGGACAGGGGCTGTAGTGAAGCATTCTGCAGAGATGCTTGCAATGGAGTGGAGCCCAGGGAGTGTGTGGGAGGAGCACTGGCTACTTGGAAATTACTTCTGAAGCCAGAGAGGGCACTCGTGTCTAAGAAAACAAACCAAAGCGTTGCTAATTTTTCCCTCTGTTACGGGAACTGCAGAAGCATTGCCAGGCACTGCAAGGACTGGCAGCAGTGATGGGGCAGTCTGTGGGATGCAGTGGGGTAAAATGCCTGCCTGCCCCAGCACTTGTAGCATGGGAGTTTAAAAACCCTGCTGTTGAGGTTAACGGGGCTAATCCCTCCCTTTCTTAAGCTGTTTATTCATCCCAGCGACCCTGCTGGGCTTTGCAGGATAACTGGGGGCCTGGTGAAAGATCTGCTCAGCACTAAGACATCTTCTTTGCACTGGGAAACATCAGCTTACTCTCCAGATTAAGCAAGCCATGTGAAATGCCTTTGTTGAAAGATCCTCAACAAGTTGTCCTAAAAACTGTTATGCAAGTTTAAAAAGATTCTGCTCTTCCAAAAGCACATGATACAGGCCTCAGAGATTTGGTGCAAACACTGTAACTAAAAGCACATTTTAATTAGCCAAAACACTGCAGCACTGGTGGGCTGTAGTGTCTATCAGTTAGGTTAGTTAGGTCACTGAGAAGTGGTCAGTAACTTAGGTAAAAATGCACATACAGTCAGGATTTTATATGTCCTGAAACACAGACTAAAAGCAGAATACTAATGAAGGATAAGATTTAGAGAATTATTTTGGGAAAATCCCTAAATATTTCAACTAAATCAAAAGCTGAAGTGGTACCAAAACACAGTATAATTCTGCTTTAGCAATGAAGCAAAATCTAGATCAGTGTATTTTTCCAGTCACTATAAATCACTGGATATTGAGAATACAGTATGTGAGGATGGCCTGTGGCTACCTACTACTACAAGGAGTTATTCAATCGAACCAACAAAACATCATCAGTCAAGCATCAGCCATTTTTTCACCACATTTTAGATCAAACACACTAAATACAGTTAAACCAGACGTTATCTTTTTTACTGAGACTGATTTATGCCAAAATCCTAAATGTAGTATAATTCAAGTCCTGAAAGACTGTCACAGCAGACAATGACAACTCTCCCAATTATACAGCCTCCTTGCAAGTTTAGGTATTTTATAAAGACTTGACTTTTTGTTGCTATTTCACATTTTGTGTCATCATTACTGATCCTTTGGGTTTGCTTTTTTTGTTTTAGTTATGCTCTTAGTGGCTTGCATACAGAGACAGATTTCTAGCCACTCTCACTAGAGTTGATTTGTTCTGGTTTAGGTGTACAGATGTCTCTCTCTCTAGGTAATGTGCTGCTGAACTCATACACACCAATGAGAAAAAGGTGTCATCACTGAAAGAGCTGCAGTTTGGAATCTCAGACACCTGTACAACCCTCTCATACAAACAAGCTGTGAGCAAAGCTGACACCTGCAGAAAAAGGAAACTGAGGTTAAGATTCTTAAAGGCAATAAAGTTTCTGCAGTAACAGAAATAAGTGGTCTGCCACATCTGAACTGCTCAGCTTTGTACTTGAAGACTTTGGCCCTGTGGCATTTTCTTGATTGTATCTCTGAATTTGTGCTTATTTTATCCATTTCCTTTGAGTTTCAAAAGGTAAGTACCTAGCCAAGATCAGTACCAGCACAACTGTTATTTAAAACATCAAAGAAATCCAAACAGTTCCACTGACCACCTTCTTTCCCTCTTCTACCTTTCTAATTTAGAATGTTTCCAATAATCTTCCTCCTAAAACCAGAAAAACAGTACCCCTTCTTACAGGAATAGAAGTGTCAGGGATCTGTGCCAAAGAAGAATTACAACTGTCAGCATGTCCTGCATCGTTTTAAAATACAAGGAATTCTAAAAACGTCCTTTGCCGTGCATTGTTAGCTTCACTGACTGAAATAAAAAGCTGTCCTTGTGAAAAACAGATGTAATGCATGGGAACCAGAACAGGAGAATGAAGAACCTGCTTAGTCACCAGTCTTAACATATTACTTCTATAGGTGTGAAAATTTACAAAATATACAGTTGTAATTGCTAATTGTTTTAATGTCATACTGTGTGAATATACCTGCAAAAAACTGAGTTGTTAAGTATTCCTAAGGAAAATATTCCTGATCAGCTAGCTTTAAGATGCACCTAAGTTACTCCACAACTGAGAAAAATCACAGTATTTTTAGGAGCAATAGAGAGGTTATGCTTTGCCCTCCATGCTACTCAATCAATAATTCCAGCTTTTTATCCCCTTTAACGATTTTCCCCTGGTGGTTATGAAGCACAGCCCTGACACAGCTTGCTTTGGAAAGACTGCATTTTGTACCTGTGGAGGAAGATGAATTTAAAATCACAGGAAAATGTCTCTGTGAAAACATGCTCGTCCTGCCCCTGGTACCCCAAGCAGTGTTCCCTGAGCAGCCCTCCTCCCATGGCTGGCCAGGATGCAGTCGGGGAAAAGTTTGGCATCAATCCCTGTTCCAGCACACTGTTTCTGGGGATAGTTCTGAGGATAGGCACCCAGCTTTGCCACCTAAAAACGAGGCATCTGGTCCAAGCCAGCCACCCATAGACTCTGTATATGAAGGGAAAAGAAAAGGCACCTCTGGGGACGAGTCCTTGTACATCCTGCAGACAGGTGCTGCCACAGCTGCTCACAAGTCTGGTCTGCAGGTCGAGCCCTGCACCAGCACTCAGACATCCTCATCACATTTCAGCCCCATTTCTCACATGAGCTCCTTGGATCATTCCCTTATCTCGTCAAGGTCTTACACAGAGTACTGAGTGAGATGCTAAAACAACACAATTTGGATGAAAGAAATACTCAGGATAGGAAGGGGGGGCATCAAGTATTAGTTTTCTGTTGATCAGAAACTGTCAACAAGTCAGAGCTGAAAATCTGAGACACCATTCCTGAGGAGAATTCACACATTCCACTTAGGACCATGTCTAAAGCCAGCTTTTAAGAAATACAACCAGGTATTATGCAAATCTAAATATATTAAGTTGCAACATGAAAATCCATCACTATCTGAAGTTCATTTCCTCTTATTTCCATTTGCATCACTCACACAACTCATGAATCAAAAACTAGCTAACAGGGATGCTTTGGAGTAGGAAAAGTGGGAAATCAGTAGATGGAAGGGTGATTCATTGCAAAAGCAAGAGATTAGGAAGCCACTGGTGTTGGAAGAAACCAAATCAGTATGTTTTCAAGCAGGAAGGAAAAAGGAAGTAAGCAGGCAGGGTGACTGGCAAAATTATTTTAAGGAATCACCTTTTTGTTGAGATGGAAAGATAGATGGTTTGAAGTGAGAGACACGAATCATGAAAGATATGAGAACCATCTTTGTTAAATGTAAGGATTGTCTCTGTGAATTATATGAATCCCTTCATCTAAGAAAAGTGCAGCAGCACAGAAATTTTATGTCACTCACAGGGGCACACATAAAGGACACTACCCAAAAAAAATCTTCCACATAACATCACCCAACTTCTTCATTTTTAGAGTCTTAAACAGCATTTATTTTCCCACATGCTGCAAAGCCAAGAGCACCATTTGACAGTGCAGTGCTCTTCTCCCAAGATGTTGTTAGTGCAGGCTCATTCTTTCCATTACCCAGGTGTGAGAAACTGGGCAGAGCCCAGCAGAGATCAAAACTCCCTTGGAGCAGACAGATCTCTGGCTTCCTGGACATATGGCAGCTGGGCCAGGGGCAAGAGAAAGAAACACAGAGTGAGGATGATAAGCTCAATGCTCCCTTCAACATTCCCATGGCAACTTGTTAAGGGCTATCAACAGATCGAGTCTGCATAGTCAGCCACCAACACCATCATCACAGGGTGGGCTATTTTGGCTAGGAACATTCAACAGTTGATCCCAGTCACAAGCAGGATACAGACACCTTCAAAAAACACCAGGGCTCATGCACAGCCATCTGGTTCTAGCCAATGCAAACTCACAGTCTTCTTGACCCAAAGTCAAGAAGCCAAAATTCATATAATGGAGACAGCAAAGATGTTTGCTCTTCTAAGGAGAGACAAGATATTCCCAGCGAGGGCTGAACTATTTAAAAGCCTGACCACTAAGTCAAGGCACTAAGCTCAAGAGGAGGCAAGCACTACCAATATTACTGGAGTTCTTGTTCCCAGAAATAGCCATCAAGCTCCTGCAAAGATGTTTAGGGAAAAGTAAGAAATCTGATCAGGTCTTTCATTAAATTAATAGCCCAGAAAACTCTGAAAAAAATCAAATTGGATTCCAGAAATGGGCCCCAATATGGCCAAGCTGCCACTGGGAAGCTGGGCTGCTTCCTAGAACTTTATTTTCCTTTTTTTACCCTAACATGTAAGACCTCTGGAGCAGTTACTGAGGCATGAAAACCAGTCTTTGTATTTACAGTAACAGAATTATTGTAAACCTATTCTTAAATATTTCCACATATTATATGCTTCTTCTTGTAAAATTACCTCCAAAGGCAATCATTATGGAAATAAAAGTTTTGGAGGAAAACAGCTGGTGCTTTTATGGTTATCTGAAAACTATGTTTGTTTTTTCCTAGGCAAAACCACAGCATTATGAAACTGTAAATGATTCCCAAGACATTTTGAACTGATCTTCGTGAAACTCAGATTAGTGCAGTAGAAAAAGAGTAATAAAATAATACAAAAGTGGTAAAACCAAAAATTAAATTTTACTTTTCTAATGAAGTTATTACTCCAGAATGTCCTACAACCAACAATTAAACACTTGGTGTATGATTACAGTGATAGCTACTCAATGTGTCTTGGGGATATTCTTCTACTCTCTGGTGATAAAAATGATCACTGCTCACCGGCTGCATACACATCATAAGAGTAAAGAAGACTTGAGAAGTTTGTGTCGAGTAGAAGTTATTATTTTCAAGAACCTCCCTAGAAGACAAAACTAAATTAAAATGAGAAGCTCTTAATTACAGAGTAGATGGGAATGGTGTAAAATATGAGATTCAGAGATGTGGAAAGGAGATGTTTCCTGCAGAAAAACTGATGTCCTAGCAAAGGGGGGATATCAGCCCAAGTGGAAGAAATCAGATCTTCTAATTCACTCCCTGTTGCAAGGCAACGCTCATTCCTGTCTTGCTCTAGGGTTTAATTTCCAATTACTCCCTCTGCACTTGATACCATAACCATTAATAGCATGATATGCACTTGTAATGTCTACAACCATTACTGGATTAGTAATTTATTTTCTGATTCTTCATTCAAAGTCTATATGTAATTTATGCATGTGCAATTGAAATCCACGTATTAACATGCATAAAAAATGAATTCTGTAAGGAATCTTTGTGGAACAAAAGCTGTGGATGGGTTTTTGAGAGAGGAGAGAAAATTGGTCAGAACAGGAGGAAAATCACCAAAAAACTCCAAGCCAAAAACCAAAACCAAAACTCCACAACAGTTTTTAAGGGAAATCTTGACCACAACACCATGAATAAGACCATGTAAATGCTTCAAAAGAGACTAAAACACCTGGGAATGGAAACTTTCATACAGATTATATATCATTCCAGGCACATTGCAACAAGGGATAAAATACATCAAGGAGTCTCTTTCCTCAAGCATGACTGTCAGGTGATTTCTTCTGTATTAGGAACAATGCTCCAGGTAAAAACATCTAGGAGCAGGGCAAAATAATACACTTGCAAACATGAGATTCCATGAGGGAATCATACGCAAACAGATCTCTTTCAAAAATGTCTTCAAAATGCCAGCAATAAAAACCATGGTTAAATACATCTTCATTTTTGGCTAGTGCTGCAAATACCAGAACTGTCAAAGGATACTGAAATTAAGTCAAAACACCCCAGTCATGGTTAAATAATTGGATTGATAAATTTAGATTTCAGATTTTAAGCCTTCCTGGCATATTATGTCATTTTTTTCCTCTGGGCACAAAGTCTTATCAAATTAAAACACCTCTATACCTGTAATTATGAGACTGATATTTCAGCTAGTTATGGCGTATTTATTTTTACTGAATAAAATCGTGTTGTCAAGTAATGACTGAATACAGATGCTGACAAGCTAGAAAGAGGACAACTATTAAAATAGGATAAAATGGCAGCTATAATGGAAGGCAGGAAAAAAAACTTTGCTTTTTTTGGTACTTCCCCTCCTTAGCTTTCACTCCTGTTCAAAGAGGAACTTCTAAAAGCTGCACTCAGTCACTAATCTGTTGTGGGTTTTTCCTGCATATGACATTGCCTTTAAAAGATCATTTCTAACACAGGTTTCTGATTAATAGACAGATTCCACTTCCAGGCTGTTAAGAAGTCAGAAATATGTCTAAAGGAGAGGGCCAGCCTGCATAGCTGTATCTGACCACATTTCATTCCCATTACAGACACAACACCCACGGCTTTGTTTCTTATCCATTTGCTTAGTGTTTAGAGAAAGATTTTAAGAACAGCTTCAACCCTCACCACATTTATTTTTCCCCCTTAAAATACAGTCCTGCCCTGTGTTCAGTTTCCATATGTGAGCTGTGTGAAAGAATTGTAGGAAGACTGTACAGGGCATTTAAGCATACAGACTTAGGAGAAGAGAGCACCTTGGCCATACTGCAGTAGAGAGTAAAGGGGATGATAAGAAAAAAAAAAAAAAAAAAAAAAAAAAAAAAAAAAAAAAAAAAAAAAAAAGGGAAAAAAAAAAAAAAAAAAAAAAAAAAGTGGGAAAATAAGAAAGTAAGGAAAGGAAAGAATCTGCAAGGTTCCCATGCAGAAATGTGCAAGCCTGCATGTTAAGGAAACCAGGCCCAAGGCACTAAAAATATTTCAAAAGAGGTCATGCAATATAAATGAAACTTAAAAGCACTTTCTCTTCCTCCAGCTATCATGGCATGAGCACATCACATCTAAACAAGTTTTTTCAAATGTACCCCACTGCCAAGTCTTTATGCGCTGCAGCCCACAGCATCACCCTTAGCACACTACTTTTCTTACTACCTAAGTCCCTCACCTGGCACAAGAACAATCTGTAAGCAGTTTTCCTACTTTTTTAATAAAGTTCAAAGCTGATAAAATTAAGCAAAGATATCCAAATCTTCATTTATCTTTCTGTCTTCACCTCTAGCCTTTCCATCTCCTTCTGCTCCAGTAAGATTTACCAGCTTTTATTACAGTAGTGCATATTGCATGAATTCACCTATTTATCTCCTGAACCCCTGCAGAACATGGATAAAAAAGCTGGTCCTGACATCTTGGCTGTCCCTAACATTCTGAGGTATATTCAAGGCAGATAAAAAATACTGCTACCACTTTGGTGCTTTTAAACAGCTGCTGTAAGTTTGCATCTTTCAGAGGGGCATTTTTTGGACTTTTTTTCCCAGCAGAAATCAAAGAGCTTTATTAAGATTCCATCAGAAATCTAAAAAAAATTAATTGCCTCTTGTTTAGGCTTTTTTTTTTTTTTTTTATGACAGGTTCAGGTTCTTGAAAATTTCCATGTTTCTAATACAGGCTAGTCAGTGGCTGAAAGTGATAGCACTGGGGCAATACAGAGCTTCTTCATATAATTTATTTTCAATGAGTAAGATTTTGTTTTAAAAATGTATCCAATATGTAGCATACTGAATAACTTAATAAAGTTTAAATTGTTTCTTTTTCTCCATCCAATATGCTGTGTCACTTCACAGTTGTGGGATCCCTTGCTGTATGACTTTTTGCCCTTTGGTTATTACATAGATTGAGCTGCTAATTTAGGCACAGAATGCTGCTGGCCATCCACATTTGCTCATTTTTTTTCCTCTGCATTTTGAAAGACTTTTCTAAACTATCCAAAACCTAAAGATTCCCTACAGGTTTTAAGAAAAAAAAAAGTTGCACATGCAACTCCAATCCAAAACTCTGATGTCACATTGCTGGAAACTGCTGTCTTCATGCACCTGTGCACACATTCATATAAACTATTAACTCCAAAGTAGTTCAGTGAATTGAAGAGGACTCAAATCTCCTTTCCCAAAAAGAATAAAACTGAGGAGATGCAGTGAATAATTATGGGCTCTTGGGCACTTATAACCTATGCTTTTAGTATATTATAGAGATGTTTATCTGGATGGTCCCTAATTCATGCTTTTAGAATAATGGTACTTGCAGAAATCAAAAGGCCAAGCAGACTGCAAAGCACTTTTCAGGGCATTAATAGCAAACTGTGAACTTTCAAGAAGGGGACAAACAGACACCTGTCATCTTCTAATAGATTAATAAGAAATCAAAAGATATGAATCAGTCAGAGCCCCAAGACCATGTGGCTAAAGCAGCCTGTCCTCCTGCAGACCCCTGGTGCAGCACGGGCAGTGTTGACCATTCCAAAGACCAAATGATATGTCAGAATTAGAACAAATCTACACATACAGCCAAATAAGATCCAGGACAAATGGAGAAAAGGGTTTCTTTTATAGAGCTTGGGTAGAAGGGGAGAACAGAACAAACTGACTTCTCAAATTCATGCCATGAAAATTTCTTTACTTCACTAAAATGTTATACATGGCTAAGATAATTCAAAATCTGATCAATTTCAAATAGGAACACACACTGGTGCTTGTTATGATAATTTCCATATGCACTTGAAACTTTCATTTGCAAAGAACATATCAAGTCAATAAAATTCTACCAAGGCTTTGTAAAGTAAGAATATATTGCAGTCACAATTAAAAGTGCCACTTTGAAGCAAGACCACTCTCCTCCCTCCCAACATCTGTTCAATAAATAGATTAGTCTTAGATAATACACATAACTTCTGTTGTTGGTTCTGTGTTCGGGTGGCACACACACAGACACACACACTCAAATTACTATGAAATTTAGTATTACCTATCTGTGCAATATGAAATGAAGCACCTATGCACACACACATAAACAGAGGAGCAGCATGGAAGGCAAATGAAGAGCAAGAATAATTGCTTAAATGAAAATTATGTAGAATAGCAATATTTAATGCTCCAGCAGAGACCTTAATCATCATACAATGCACTACTGTATAATAAAACTTGTTCTGCTATAATTCACACATCCAAGCAAGAAAAAACAAATGAGGCAAGAGAGATTTTCATTCTCATAATTTTAAACATAAGAAAGTTCTAAAACCTTTTTTTCAAGGTCATGAGGAAACTCTGTGGCAAAGCAAAGGTTTCTATGAATACGTTTAGTGGTGTTCACAGCATGTGAAAAATGAGCTAGATCCATGGCTGTTATACACCAGATTAGCTCCATGGGCTTGGAAGTATGAGCTTGAATGACTTGTATTGATAGGGCCTTGCTGACAATGCAGACCAGTGCTAATTTGCTGTAAAGTAATAAACTACATGACCATCAATGAGGGGCGAGAATTTAAGGATTTTCTTTTGAAGGCAAGACTAATGTTTCAGCATATAGCCAACACCTTTGCAAATGGAAATGAAGCAAAGCTGTGTCCAGCCTGAGGGAGATAAACCTACCAGGTGCAGTGATGCCTAACTGGTACAGGGAGTGCAGGACAGACACACAGCCTGGCACAGAGGGAAATGTCACATGCAGAGAGACTTTTCGTATTAGAGCTTGGGGAGAACAATTGGAGGAGCCTTTGAAATGGATCAGGGTAAGACACTTGGTGCCCAAGCCTGTGATTAAAAACATTTCTGGAACATCTTCTGAAACTGACTCAAACATGAGTCCACACCAGACACAGCTTGCAAGCTCTTCAGAGACCCATCTGTGCCAAGAATGTCCTCCAGTCCTTCCCAGTGACCAGCGCTCCCGAAAGGGAAGAGCCAGGGTGGGACTCATGATAGGCAAACAGCTAAAGGAATCTGAACTAAAGCATGGAAACATGCAGGGGCCCCTGAGAGCTGCCCCAGGGCAAAGGGGTGGTTGATGATAGAGAGACTACACAACAGACCAGCTTCTGCACCCTATAATCTTTCTGCACAGCCCAGAAGAACAATGCAGGATAAGCACCGAGCCTTCCAAACCATCCTAGTGTTGGGGAAGAATTTGGACAATTTGGAGCAGCCACAGAAACAAGCACGGCTTGCAGGCTGACTAACCTCAGCAGCTGCAGACAGAATTTTCAGATAATTCTTCTAGCATCTACAGCTGACAATTCTCATCTGAGATTTTTGTCTCACTAGTACATATGTTTCAAAATAGTAAACCTCTGAGGCCCTGGTTTTATTACTAGAATCATTTTCTGTAAACCCCCCAAACATGTACCATTTGATCTTTTAAGAAAATTCCCCAAAAATTACTCCGCTCCCCCCATCAGAGCTTTACACTGCCTGCAGAAATTACATTAATTCTACAAAGACAGACAAGAGTCTAGTGGAAAAGCAGTCATCACTCAGAACTCATCATTGGACATGCTGGACTAGCATTTGTCTCTCAGCTCCTGCTCCCTCGATAGCTGATGCAAAAAGCCACAGATGCCAAATCATTCTAGCAGCTGACTATAAACAAAAAAAAAGGCTTTTTAAAATATGTTTGTTTGAAGGATTAAAAGATAAAAATTATTTTAAGGATTAGAAGACAAATAGTAGGAAGTCTGAAACAGTGTCACATACCTTAAGCTGCATAAATTCAGGTACAGGCCAGGGACTTTTAAAACTTGTGGGAAATTTTACCCAGCTAGAGGTGTAATTAAACACAGCTGGAGAGCACACTTAAAAAGTGCCTCAAGGACTGCTCTTGGATGTATGAGTTTTGTCCATCTTGCTCACAACATGGAACTTGTCCAAGCACTTTCAGGAAAGCACAACCAGGGATCCCTCTGCTCCTCAGGCCCAGCTGGCACTCCTTGGTCTCCACAACGTGCCAGCTTGTAACTCCTCGAATTGCTGCTCTCTGCTGATCATGCTCTCCCAACAATAGACAGAATGAAGTTCCTTGCAATGGAAAAAAAATTGTACTGAGAGCCAGTGTCCTTCAGCCTCATGCTCTTCTACTGATAGCTAGGGACTTGGCTAAAAAAGAAAGATTTTGCGCCATAAAGTAAAAAAGAAAAAAAGCTGCTTGAAGTGTGTCACATATTATTGCACGGCTACATTCTCAACAAAGCTTTCCAAACGTGGGACACTACATAATCACACTATTAGAAGACCCAAGTTTCAGCTCTTCACAGGACATAAATTCATGGAATACTCTTAAGTAAGCTGCACAGGTCTGTATCCAAAGTGCAATTTCAGCTTCTGACAATACTTTGAATTAAGGTGAGATACTACTGAATAAGAATGCTGATATCACTTTGGGAATTTACACAGATATACTACAGATTTTTGGCTGTCAAAGAACTTGACAAAGACTGCTGTGGGACATGTTGTACTGAACAATCCCAGAGCACAGATGCATGTTGGCCCTCCGTTAATTATCTGAAAAGATCTGAGATATTGATTTTCATTAGTAGTATTACTTACTATTATTATTTTACTTTATTTCAGTTATTAATCTCTTTTAATCTCAACCTATAGGTTTTACCTTTTTTCTGATTCTCCTCCCCATCCCACTGGGGGCAGGGAGGGAAGTCAGTGAGCAGCTGCATGGTACTTACTTACTACCAGCTGGGGCTAAACCACAACAGAAGCAAACAGCTGCAGCTTACAGTAATAAAGGTCAAAAACTATCATCTCATCAACATTTGAAGGCTCATGAACCTGTGGGTCAAGGAAAGTTAGCTCAATTTATCTAACAACACAAGGGAGCTGCAAAACAAGTTTCTCCACATCTTTGAAGTGCTTCTTCCAGCTAACCAATGACAAAAAGATCCTTCTCAAAACCCCTCTAGACCACAAATTACTTTGCTTGTGCTTCACCCTACACCTAGCAGACCCAGTTCAGTCCCTATATTAGTGCACACCGTGCTTGGGCTATTTGGTGATCTAACATACCCAGGATATGAGTAATTTGGAACATGCAACACAAATTAACCGTAAATTAATCATGTTGTTAATACATGGGCTCAAAATCTTCACAGCACTAACAGATCAAAAAGCCTTTTTGGTGTGATAATCAATTAGTGCACTTGCAGGCAAACAAAACTGGGAAATCTACACAGCAATTTTTGACAAATATTTATTGGGGAATATACTCCTTTCTGTATTTGTGAAAAGTTCCTATTCATGAACAGTGCTTCCACTGCTCTCTTGAAGAAACCAGCAATTCATGTGCCACCTCCACATCCCTAAGAGCACAATCACTGTTACCAATTAACACTGCTGCAAACTCCCCTGCCAAAAGAAAACCTGATTCACTATCTACTGGACCAGCAGATAGGAGAACAAAGTAGCAGCTGGAGACAGCTCCTCCAAGGCAAAAACCTCCTGACAGGACCAACAAAGTATATGGATGGAGCCCAGGGCTTTTGAAATTAATTTTCATCCTTTCATGCCAAATCAGTCACAGGAATCATTTAGTTCCCCTGTGGTATTTCAATGTTATCAACAGATACTTACATTAAACCTTTTCCTTTTTCTCATAATTAATTTAAGCAAGCTTGTCTCTAGCAAGCATATATATATATATATGCTCTCTCTCTAAATATACATATAGATGTAAGATACAAGAATGTATTTATTACTCCTAGGCTACCACTGAGAGGTGGTCATCAGTGCCAAATGAGAATCTACAAACAGGCACAATCCAAAAGAATGCCCCAAAAATTTATCACTCCAGGCTGTAACAAGCTCAAATTTCTCAGAGCAGCTCAATGACTAAAACAGACTGAGGGAGACACCTGCTCTATTAGATGCATGGACTGAATCATATTTTTCATGTATTATGGCAGCCTTTCAGTGGCATTTTCTGCTCAGGGGAGCTAGGAGAGAGACCAATTAAAGCAATTACAGAATATGTACCAAGGGACATTTATTAATGGGACTAAGCTGTGATCCTACCATTAACTTATTGTAAGTAGATAATTTTATACATAACTTACACTCCTCTCCTGGTCAATGAGATGTTGTAATTACACCTAAACCCACTACTCCTGCAGGAGTAGGGTTTTCAAAATAAAGAATATCTCTGTGGACACATGCACCTGTGTATGCATACACACACATATAACTAACTTCATGCTGTGTGTATTATATAGTACATTATTGTAGAATGTATTGTACACAGAATTATTATATACTACACCATCTGTATGCATTGCATAAAGTGTAAAAGGAAAGTAGTATTCTACTTAGTGTTATAAATCAGAGAAAAAAATTGGCATGTATTTGGTTAAGATATTAAAATATAGCAGCAAACATGAGCCTGTCAGTGACAGTATTTTCTTCTTTTGTAAGATCTGGATTTCCTGTATCATGCTGCTTTAGAAACAACTGAATTTTTTTTCAAACACTAAAGCAACATACAAGTTGCAGGAATAAACACATGCTCCAGCTGCCTGCTAACCAGCTCCAGAAGAGGAACATCAGACTCTGTGGGAAGTGTGTTGGGGCCACTGGCTCAGCATGATTCATTTAAAGCTGTTACTGAAGAGAGCTCAGCTCTGCCTGTGCTCACCTGCCCACAGTGCAAGATGAACACTTGATCCTGGGAGTAAACAGCTTTGGTTCATCTGGAATGAAAACTCAGAGCAAAGGAAAGCACTAAAAGACTGACAAAGTCTTTGCTCTGCAAGATGAAATTTGAAACTATAGGCTTAATTGTGAATCATTGTTTTTTAAAACCAAGACTATGCTATCCAAATAACACCATAACAGAGCTCAGCCTCCCTTACCAAATAAAATAAATGAGTGCACAAGCACAGATTTCTTTCTCCACACAGCTAGCACATTCCTCTCTCATCCACATTCTAATAGGTTCCTCTGTTTTGACAGTGGAACAAAAAACAACTGCATACAAGGAAACAGGAGGACAATTCAGATGAACTTGTTCTTAAGTCTTCAGCCACTTCTGAATCTTTGCCTAAAGGAGAAACTGCAATTGTTTTGAGGAGCTGTTTCAAGAGAATAATTTAAAGATCAGATCAAGGCTCAGAACTTGGGCTGCTGTGCCAGGAAGCCAAGAGCAGCAGTGGAGTCTGATCCGCGCAATGAACAGAGATGGATTCTCCACAAAGCTCAAAAACAGGGATAAACTACTTCAGAGTATTTTACAATTAGGCATGTAATTATGGGCAATTATTACAGAGGTGATATCTGTAATATCACCTGTCCAGAATCACTGTCATCCCCAAAAGATAATTAGAAGAGTCTGTGCTCATCATCCACTAATTATATTATATCATATCATATCCATTTTAATTCCCTCCTCCCCTTTTAAGGAAGTACTTAAAAGCTCTAATAATAAAGGAAAACAAAGAATCGTGCAAGTGTGACAGCATACTGTGTAGGAAAACACCAGTTTGTGGATCCTCATCTATGAAAGACTCAAACTATTCACTGCTATTGAAAACACCTCAACCATGACCTCCGTGTGGGGCTTGAACATAATAATGCCATTCCAAGAAAACAGCAAGTAAAGAAATAATTACTCACAGGCTTCTAATTTTGATTTATGTTTTGTAATGCCGCAGGAATAGGGTATGATTTAAGGGTGCCTGGCCAATGGAATTTCATATGGTGTGCCTATTTCTTACAATAGCTTTTACCAAGTTGTAAAACTGAAATAATTATTTTAAACTCTTAAAATATCGACACGAGGTATTTACTACCAAGTCTTAAAAATAATTGGATCATTATCATTAAAAGCTCCTTAACTGACTGCAACTTGAAAGTACTTGCAATGGTGGAGATATGATGTATAAAATGAGCATGTTTTTAATCTTGTTTTTAATCTCATTTTTAATGCTATGTGATCTAAACAACCAAGACATCAAAGGCATTTTCTAACAGTTTTGGTTTTTTTTTTAGTCCAATGACATCCAGTTTTCTTCTGCACTTTCGTCTTTGTCTCATGCCTTTCAATTTCCCCATTTATTTAAAATCACATTAAACCTACAGCAAAGAACAGATGTGAAATCCTAAATGCCTGGGTACATGATTCTCACAGTGGCAACCCCCAGTTGAGAGCAGCCAGCACCACCTCTCTCAGAGGTCACTTTATTTCCTTTTCAAATAAACGTCAGCTTCACAGCACAGGCAAATGAGTCAACATATCCTCTAATTATCAGTAATCCAAAAATGACTTGAAGAGATAATGAATGACAGCTCTGATGCTCCAACTTTCTGCTGCTGGTTTTGTCCTGATTTCCACTGCTTAACAGAGCTGTCCCTGACCTTGTGAGGGCACACCTGACTACGACACTGCCACATACTAATGTATATCCTTTAAACCACAAGGTTTGCTTCTACCCTGCTCTGTGTGAAAGCAGCTTCCTGACGCCCCTTGGCCTCTGCTGAGGCCCCACTGCTGGCTGGCTCGGCTTCCTGAGGCACTGCAGCACTCATTCCTTCAGCTCCAGCCATATGTGCAAACTCCCTGTGCAGTCACACCAGATAACCCCTTGGTTTCTCCACTGCCAGTTGTGTGATGCTACATGAGCTGCTGAGACTAAGGTTTAACCCTGTTCTGCTTGCTGGGACACCTGGAAGCCAGAAAAGGAGGTAGCAGCAATCCCCACATGTGAAGAGCTGAGGGGGAAGGGGTTCCTGCCCCTTTGTGGGTGAGCAGAAACTTGAAAACTGTAGAAAACTGCTGGCCAAAGATAGAAAAAACAGAGAGGACTAAACGTCTTGGAGAAGACTAAGCAGTACTGCAGGTAACGTGAAACCTTGATCGAAGGAAGAGTGGAGAGACCTCTCCTCAGACAAACCTTTCCAAGCTATCCACATCACAGCTTGGGAGACACAGGAATGCTGTGGGACAATATTCTATGGTCCATATGCAGGATATATGACACAGTCCAAGTCATATGTTGACACAGAGGTCAACAGCTCAGTAGAGAGTTAAACTGACAGGCTGCACAGGGGAAAAAGAGATCTGAAGAGTTCAACACCTTGAACACTTTCAGCACTGAGAAGTACTGGGTTACAGAGCATCTTCACACACCATGATGATGTGTGCACAAACTCACCCTCTTCTTTCTCCTGTTCTCCTCATGCTTGCACAATAATTTATTTAAGATACGAGTTGTTCAGAGGAAGGACCATCTGCTTTCTCACCTCACAGCTGGTCTTCCATTATCAAAAAACGTAAAATAACCAAACTTTGTCTTTACTGTAAAGCACATGTAATATAGATATGTGGGTCACTTAATGGTGTTTTTTTTTCTGTGGTGAAATTCAGCTGTTCATGTTTATTACAGGCATCAACAAAAGACCTTGTCCTAGATCAGGATCCTGCTGTAGTGATGTTGTCTTGTTATTTTCTTCTTTGGTTTTTCTGTTTTGTTTATTTGTTTGTTTCCTTTTTCTCCAGAAGTAAGGTTAAAGCACAGTGTATCCTAGTTTCAGTCTGTTAGGACTGCATGACCACAACTGTGCAAATCAGCCAAATCAGACTGGGTAACCCAAAGAGCTCAGCAGCTGTATCTAAATGTCTATATCCAGGACAAGGCACTCCTTCCTTGCAGTTTTACTAAATAAAATTGTTGCAATGGCAATTTGAATTCTCCTGTTCTGCACAACTACAAACAGCAGAAGCCCATAGGAAACATTTATAGGAGTGCATACAAATCAAAACCTGCACTGTCTATTCTGAAAACATTAAAAATAGGCAATGACCCGAATGTAACCTGGCTATGGTCCAAACCAGTGAGTTTGAAAGCTGGTAGTTAAAATTATACCAAGAAAACTAGCTGAGAAACACTAGACCTTCATTCAGATGTGTCCTTATCTAAGAATGACTCTCATACTTATTTTTTTTCCTAAGTAACTGGGCAACATGGCAGTATTGATGGCACTAATAATCGCCTGAGTACACATATTCTTAATAAATGGTTTGAATGTGGAAGTGGAAAGTTCCCCATTTACTTAGACATTTACACCTTCTTTGTGGTTTAATAAAAGCAATTAAAGAAACAGAAGTCAGGGTTAAACAAACAAGCTTATTAAACTGGAACGCATGTTTATGAATAATAATTACTTTTAAAGGAGTCCTGAATGTTTCTTGCTTCTTTCACTAGCCAAGCTTTGAGATCAATGATTGACACTATTCTCTATTTTTTCAATACCTTCAAACTTCATGTTGGCACAGGATTATCAGTACAATGTAGTGAATTGTTCTGGTCACAAGTAATAAAAACAATTGGATTTTTTCCCTCCATACTTGATACACATCCTCCAGTGCTATCCAAATCCCCTATGTTTTGTGGCCATAAAAGATGACATGTCAAGGTGAGAAAACCATCCTGTGTATAAGATAGGCAATTGACAGTTTAAGTAATGATAGTATGGGGACTATGACATTAAGAATGTCATACTATCATTACTTAATGAATTAATGAAATTAACATATTCATTAATGAAAATAACAATACACTCCTTATAAGAAACGTGCATTTACACTGTATACAGGTTAAATCAGGGATTTACTTTTTATTCTCCATATCAATGGTCACAGATTTAGAAACTGTAGTGCCATTGCCAATATAAGCCAATTGCAAATGTAGTGAAAGTCTCCCCAAGACTAGAAACCTCTCAAAGCAAGAGGCATTTCTGATAATGTGGTGTGAGGAAGGAGGCATTGAGATGCTGAGATCTGGTCAAGAAATCTGTGCTAGAAATCCTTTCTGAGTTATGCAAGTAAACATAAAACCACCCAAAAGCAGCTGAGAGGGAGTAATTTAATCCAAGTAATGAACTCATTACCATTGCCAAAAAAGTCACATAAGCTATAGGTGCCACCAGACATCAGAAATGCTCATTTCAGAACTTCCTAATTGAAACGGATGGCATGTCCTTAAAATGAAAGAGGAAGAAAAAGCAAACCATTCTCCAAACCTGAAATACTTTTTTCCTGCCAATGCCAGCTTTGATGCCTACAAGCAGAACTGGGCAACATGGGCTTCCCTCAAACAACACAGCATAGGAATATCATAGACTCATACTGGATGAGATGCCCTTGGGTCCCCCTTCTGAGGTTTTCATGCTCAGGATGCTTGCCCTAGACGCTGAAAATCTGGGAGTCCCTAAAGTACCTAACACAGAATTTGCATATGATATTGACCTTGGAACAGAGGGAGACCTTCTCCTCTTTGCTACACTCTCTTAAAAAACCCAAAACCATTTCCTCATGATTTTTGTACTTGCAGAAGATGAAATGGTATCTTACAACTTGCAGCATGGAAAACTTTTGCCAACAAGGAAAAGCATCATGTCTGTTCACCCAGAAAAAAACAGCTCAGAAGTGAAATAATTAAATTTTTCCTTATGTTCCTCTGTTGTTCACAATTAGTTTTAAGATCATGAAAAATCTATTATGACTGATGGCAATAACTAATTAAAAAAATCAAATCACCAACAAAAAAACCCAATCAATTTTCTTAAATACCCCAGTGCCTCTACTGACTACAAATCTCTACCACCACGTTACCTTTTTTTTAATAAGCATTTAACTGTGCAAAAGTCCTGCTATGTTTCATACATTAAAAAAAAAAATCTCCTGCCAAAGCAAAAGAACTGTGGTTTGATGAAAGCCACACTGTCAGACACATACAAAATCTCAATAATCTCATCAGTATAATGGCTGCTTAGCTCCTATGATGCTGGGAGGAAAGCTTTAAGATGGTGATGGATGACTTTGTTGAAGATGATTAAAACAATGAAATAAATCTGGTGCTGGTGCAGGACAGATTCAGGGAAGAGAGAGACACATGCACCACACAGTTTGTGCCCATCTGCCTTGCAGGGTTATGGCCAGCCACACAGATGCAGGCTGGGTCTGTGTAGAATATATGGCCACCACAGCTCTGCTTTCCATGCCTCCCACTCCCTAATTCTTCACTGGACAAACATTTCACCTTGACCCTATGGCTGGGTATGTTCTTCTCCTCCAAAGAGATAACAAGATACATCAGACTAAATAAAAGCACTTCTTGCCTACCTCACTATGGGGATACAATCTTTTTCTCAAGTGTGTGTCTCTAATTCCTCTCCCATCTTCTCTGACTCCTTCTCCTCTCTTTCTTCTCTTCCTTCTTCTCTCTCATTCTTTCCTCATCCCGTCTCCTTTCCTTAAATTGCTTAAGTAATATTTGAACTGAGATGTTGGCAGAATTAAAGACCAGCTTAGATGACCAAGAAATATCCACACCAGACAGGTGTACCAGAACAAATTTATGAGGAAAGGAAAAAATACCACTTTGTTCCATATCCCTGACTTTTTCTGACCTATATTCCAAACAAACGAACAACATGTTTTTTGTTTAAATATTTTACATCTCAATGATGATATCAGAAAAAGTGCCCACATTTTCACTACAACACCAGAAGAGAGGTGTTCACTCTCTTTACAAGTCTGCATGTGTACAAGGACATAAAAAGGACTAGTACACTCTTGTTTGAAATTGTTCTAGACAGAGGTGGGGAAAAAAAAATGCAAGCCTTCCCTTACTTATTACATATTTTCAAATCTCCTCATATCAGTGTGTTCTCCTCATATCAGCATGGTCTTTTTATCCTTTTCTCATTCCTGTGCACATAATCTTTATCACAGTTTGGCACGACTTTGCTCTGTGCCTCTGCAAATAGTTATAGCTCATACCAGTGGGAAAACGGCCAGTGACAGAACTGAAGCTGCAAACCTCATAGCTACAGACCTATCTCAATCCCACCAGCAGTCTCTAAGATGACAGAGAAAATACACAGACTGCACACTGGTTTCTAGTTAAACAAAGAAAATTGGATTTTTATCAGTTTCACTGCCACCTTCTACATAGCACTGTTTTGTCAAGAGCCACTAATGAAGGAGATTAGCAGCAGAGAAGAACATACAGTTTTGACTGAATTCATAGATTTATCTAAAATATTTTCCAGTCAGAATTATATTACATTCTTTTCAGAGCTGAAATAGGATTACAAAGCATGGAAATGAATGTCTTAAAATATATATCTACATCACTGCCTATGACTGAGAAGCTTCATTAATAAAGATGTCTCTAAAGATTTCGGGTTTGTGCATAGTCTCGGTGAAGGTTTAAATATAGTGACAGTACATGTCAGTAATCTATATTCCTTTCAGCTGGCATTTTGAATGGATGTTCTAGGAAAGAACAGAGGAATTTAGTAGTTCATAGGCCAAGACATAACCCAAGAGCTAACATGCAATTTCCTTTTCTGTCCATGTCCCATGCATGTGAACAATGGCATTGTACTTGGCCCACCAAGATTCTTCTCCAGTACCAGTTCTGTGTGTTACAGAATCACTGTGTGGCTGAACTGCACTGGAGATGGTTGGGTTTAAATACTGTGCTTGTGGAGGTCTGTACAAACACTTAGACAATGCTAACTGTAAGATGATGCAGCTGGAAGACCTGGAGGTCTTTCTGAAACGCCCACCTAATCATTCAGTGGTGCAAGAAGAATGGAAGAAACTTCTGAAAAACTGAAGAGAAATTCTGAACCAACACACAGCTTTTAACTGAGACCAGTAAAAGAATGTGTTAAAGAAAAAAAATTACAGGATGAAAACTCAAATCCCAATAGCAGAGCAGTAGAGCAAGCTCTCCCCATGAAACTGGAGAGGCAAACTCTTTTCCAGAGTCACAAATAAGGCTACCCCAGGCAAGGCAGCTCCCAGCAGACACCTTCCTGTGCATCCAAGGAGTCAGAGCCAACTAAATAACGCGGTAACCACATCATTTCTTTGTGCACACAAACTGCAGAAAATTTGTGTGCCTCAAGCATACTCACCAGATGGGATAATTAGGCTCAGACAGATCACTGACCTTCCTAATAAAAATAACCCAGAAATAGAGGTTGACTGAAGAAATCTGTGTCACATTACCAAACTCCTAAACAATCCGTGGAAAGCCGTCTATACTGACTTACCCAGTAGCTTGGAGTTCCTACAAGTGCATCTTGTGAGGGCACAGATCACTTGGTTTGGGGCATTCTTAAGTATTTACTGAATTTTCTTTATGGAAAATGGGCACTGAGATTTCACTGCTGGGATCTACTTAGTTGGCTTTCTATGAAAATGATGAAAACACATATATATGCATTTATGCTAAGCTATTCTCTCTATAATTATCACTGAAGCTGGTTTCTCACACTAAAACAATTTTGGAGAACTCAAGTCTTTCAAACATCACAAAATGCAAATGCCATTTAACCTTCCATAAATGGAAGGCTGGCACCCATTTAAATAACATAATTTTATCTGGAATTAGAAATGTAAATATTAGCAAATAATTTGATGCTTGAAAATAAATTCATTATTTTAGAGTTTCGAAGGCCATATGTGACACCATGCTCTCCCTGAAATCAGGGAGGTTTCCATCCTTTCCCCATCAATTCTATTTTTCCTTCCTTGATGTGTACCTCAATGTTTAAACCCATGTTGACGAATAACCACATTCACACAAGGCTACTCTTTCCTTTTCCAGGCACTGTCACATCATGTAATTCTCTTCCATGTCCTAAACCAGAAAGGATTAGACACAGTGCCAATTATTGCTAAGCACAATCTGCTACGAACAAAGCACACACCGCAGTCCCAAAGACAAGCAATTTTGCAAGTTCACAGGCAGAAGATAACTGCAACTGCTCAAGAGGCTCACCACTCCCATGGAGATTAGGCCTGGCTCAGTGAGCTGCAGCAACTGGCAGCATCTTTCCTTGTACACCCATGGCCTGACATGCTCAGGCAGCCAAAAATTTAATGTATCCAGAAGCTTTCTATGAACACAATCTACAAACACGTCCCCAACACAGACAGGCAGCTCCACTTGGCCATGCACTGGATGCCCTGGCACAGATGGACCCATCTTGCTATTTGAGACTAAGATCTATATAGTTTCCACAAGAAAAAACTAGGCATCAAAGGCTAGTCCTCATTTTATTAAAACACATATATTCCAAAAATCAAACAAACTAAATAGTCTAATTCAACTCAGAGCAGTATCTGCCTTTTACAAACAGGGCTTCTTTAGTTGCAGTATTCAGAGGAGATTGAAGGGACCTACACTGAAGTTTAGAGATAGGGCTTTGGTTGAGAAAGCTTTAGGTCTCTGATTCCACACAAGATGCACTCAAACACATGGACACCACTTCCTAAATATCCAGCTGCTGTATGGCAAAAAACAGTGAATCGCAACAGAACCATAACGGTATCTGTACATTTAACTTCTGACTGAAAATTATGTTAACAGCTATTCAATGTAAACTCTGCTAAAAAACTAACCCACAAATTTGAAAAGGAGCACAGATTTTTAATTATAAATTAGGCAAGGAAGCAAGGAGGGGAAAAGAGAAGATAATAAATCAAATCATCTTGTTACTTACCTTGAAAGCAGCAGTCATTCCATCAAAACAAGAAATAACAAGAATGTGTGAAATTACTCAACCCAACTATTTAAGCTCCATTTTATGCAAGTCCCACCTGTGTCACAACCACCCACAGCTCGAATCTACAGACAATCCACTACGTGGTAAGAAGAGGTTTGATCTTAAAATTAATGCTGACCTCTAGTGACAACTGATGGGAATTTACCTTTTTATGGGCCTGCCCATTTGGGAATACATCTTTGGGCTTCTCTGTAATTACAGAGCTTGCTCCAATTCACAGCTACCCCCACTGCAAGAAATGTGCAGCCAAGGAGAAACCTTGAACTCACATTTATTACAGTCACAGGTGAATTAAAGGTGATTCACCACAGTCTGTGGAAATGTTATGATTAAATCCAAACCTCTGTTTTCACTTATTAAAAAGAGGAAACGGCAACAAAATACAAACACTAGATTTTGAACCTCGTAACTGTAACAAATGCATTACAGTATCAGCTACGCACAACTAATGACAGACAACTGCCCACACCTTCAGGCAGACAACCAAAATGCCATCTTTCATCTCAGGGACCATAATAATTACAAGGCAACCTCTTGTCCTCTAGACCTCTACAGCAAAAGCAGCCCTGCTGGTTGAGCAATACTCCTGCAGCTTTCTCTGCAAAACAAGGGTGTGATGGGCCCTTGGGGGCAGGCACGTCCCCTGCACACCCACTGCAACACAGCCCAGATGGAAGGATACGCAGGTTACAGCAAGTCACCAACCACCTCGGCTCATGAAAGCAGGGAGGAAATGACAGCAGCCACTCCAGAATGCAGCCTTGAATGCTTCCAGTGATGGAGCATCAACAACATTCGCATCATAAGAAATTTCTTCCTTATATCAAGTCTAAATCCATCTTCTTTTAGTTTAAAACCATTACCCCTTGTCCTACTGTCACCCTGATTTTCTCAAGTTTTACTAAGCCTTCTGATGTTCGCATATTTGCACAGAACTTTCTCATGCACTTTGTGTAAATAACTTATTGTTTTTCATTCCTTTATGGAGGACGAGCAACCTGATGGACAGTTGGGTTGCCCAGTGACATTGAGGAGGTGGCACTGTAGCCCTCCAATGACAATGGCATTTCAGAAAGATATCGAGTCAGATGTTTCAAAAAAGAGTTTTTTAGTTTGCTTTGACCAGAACTGCTCCGTGTCATTCATGTGTAGCCCCAAAGTAACATCCTATCTCAAGAGACCCAACCAAAAAGTTTGCCCCAGTGTCTGGGAGGCAAAGTAAAAAGGTGATGGCCACAGACCACTGTTGGCAACTGTTCTGAGAGGGTTTCCAAAGTGGGAAATGTTTTCATCAAGTATGGTGATTGATGACCCTTGTAGCATGTGTTTGTATATATATATATATCTGTGTCCACACACATGTTGAAAGAACATGCTTAGCCAGGAGGCTGGAAATCTGCCAGCTGGACCTCAGAGGGTGAGAACCCCCTTTGGAGGTGATCCCAGCTTAGGGTAAATATCAGTGGGTTTTGTGTTATCTGAATCTCTAATGTTCCCTTTTGCATTGTCCAGATGTTGTAACCCGTGTATATCATTTCCATGGACATGACTGGTGTCAGGGGGGATTTTGACATTCTGTCAACTGTTCATCCCAAATATTTGTCTCTGGTAGAGTCCTCAAAACCAGAGTCGAGAAAACTTCTGTCTTCCTAAAAGCTTGCTTAAAGGACAGTAAAAGTTTCCAGACTGCTCCTCCACTTAGCTGATAACCCAGGGATTTTTACAGAAGCATCTTCTGGTGCACAGCCATGGCCAGGTGACAGCACAGACAGCAGCACAGTCAGGGAGAGAGCCCCAGGGCCCTGAGGAAGCGTGCACCACAACAGAGCGTGGAGCCAAAGATTAATCAGTCATACCTAGGCACAAACACAAACCCAGGTATTTCAAGATAATTGACTTGACTCTTCAGTCATTTTGACTGGAAAGAATCAGCTGTCACAACAAACTTAACTTCAGAAGACTGAAGATTAAACACTCAGCTGATGGGAAATTAAAAAGTCCTCTCATAGTGACAAATACATCACCTTCTCATAATGAAAACTGCACAATGGTTAAAACATCTCTGCTGAACAAGCTGCGGGCAAGAAAATCCAAGGAAGTGTTTATTTTTCAGCACCACAGGCATATAAATGGTACACTTGACAAACACCTGCTTGTCAGGCAGCCTTTGGCAGCAAACCTGGATCTTCCTTCCCCCAATACTTGGACTTGATGATTCTTCCAATGTCTTAGCAGCTTATCTAATCACAGCAAAACACAGCAGTCATGTGACAAGGAAAGCATACCTTATTTAAACACACTGAAATCTAACTCCAACTTGTAGATTTAATGTCTAGGCTACAAAGTAGGCAAATGAAGCTTCCTCATGTATGCCAGCCTCGTGTAGGAGTGCCTAAAGATGTACATATATAATTAGACTTAATTATCTAAGAGGGTTGACAGGGAAGAGTGGAGGGGAGAGAGAAAGAGGGGGCAGGGGCTTAATAATGGATATAGAATTACCTCTAAGTTGTCATAATCATCACGTAGCTTAGACATCAGCACAAAGTGGTCTTAAAAACAATCATTCACTCATATTAGTGGCTGTCAAAGCTCCATCTAATCCATTCATTAACAAAATATCAGGTTAGCAAGCTGCTGTGACCAGAAGATAATTAGTTTTCATTGTGGGGTGGCACATTCTGGATTACATTGATATAATAACTCCATAAACTGCTATAATTTATTTGCTTCTGAGCCTTTTTTTTCCTATTAGTTCTTCAGAAGATTGTATTAAACATGCACAAACTATAAATACAGAGTCCTTTGACCAATCTCAGAAGTCTCAGACAGCCTGGATAGCTATTACCCAAGGAGTTCATGGGTGACTTGCCTTTAGGTCATTTAAAGAAAGGTTGATAGAATAGCTGAGAGCAGACCATGCCAAAAAGGCATCCTCATTAGGTCTTCTCTCCATCATCTACAAGTACTGAGTAAGGTGCTATTGTGGCCCAGCACACAACACAAGGACTGTGCAATGGTTGTGCAGGAAAAGGATTGCTGCTGTTTTAACATCTCTTGACTAGGTCTGTCTTCTTGCCTTCACAAGAAAGTACCCATCCAGGATAGGTTTGGCTGGACTAAAGTCAAGATAGCCCAATCCTTTTTCTGCAAATTAATTTAAAAAAAGAAAAGCAGTTCAAAAAGGAAATTGTAAGATGTGGTATAAAGTATTTAACAATATATGAAAGTATAAAACAATATTGTATTTCTGTTAATGTGAAAATGAGCAGGTTTCTGGGAGGCTCTACAGCATGCCACCCCAGCCAGTTTTATGGTAGCTAGGTTAAGGTATTTTATTCCTTCTATCAAAGGCATTATCTTTATTCCAATCCTAGGAAACTGTGTTTCAGCACTATCTTCTGCAGTGAGTTCATGGGTTAATTACGTGGTGCTTTAAAGACCTCAGGTACAATGTCTTTTTATCTTCTTGCTTCTCCCTTGACTTGTGAGCACAGGGAAGATTTTCATTGGTACTGTCCCTCTCCCCTGGAACCACACTTTATCACATGATTTTTAATTCATATGCTATCACTACTAGAGGCCTCATTTGTTCTCACAGGGGAATATTCAGGGGAATTTCTTGCTGCTCTTCTCTGTACTTCAGCAACCTATTCTTGCTGAGTGCTCAGCAAATATGGAAGATTATATAAAGCAGGTGGGAGGAACCAGTCTTCAAATAATAGCATACTTTTAATAAATGCAAGCCTTTCTTAATGAAGCTGACAGATGTTTACATACAATATTTCATACTGATATGTAAATAAAACCACTTGGTAGAAATCTTAACAAAAGGTCATCAAAACACCCAAGCAATTTCTTTCACTACTTAACATATGGTTTTGCTGAATTTCATTTACCACTGTGCTGCCTTGTTGTTTGGCTTCATGAGATATTATTAATGGTCACTACTCCTTCCTCTTCTGTCTTTAACAGGACTTGTTATTGTATCTCCCCCACAATTGTCCAGTTTAACCGGTGATTTTCCTTTTGAATTCCAAATGTTCAAAAAGACCTGACATTGTATAAGCAGAAAGGAATGAGGGCTATTTTGGAGCATAACAAGTTACTTTTTCTGGAAAAAGCAATTAACATCACACCTCAGTGAAGCTACTTCTGAGAAAGGAGACAACACTCCAAGTATCTGAAACACAGGAGGCCCAAATGCAATTGTTTGGATATGGATCTTCTTTATTCAGTGCTATTCACCAAACAGTATTCCGAATCCTGTTACAATGCATTGCTTGATCTCTTCTTGCCACTGTTCCATCTGATCAATTCCACTTGAAAAGAAAACAACAAAAACCATGTTGGGTGAGCACACAGTGAAGATATAGTTATCCTTTCCATGGGTAATAAGGAGTGTGTGACTTGCTGCTCACAAGTATTTCAAAGAAAGGTGGTCAGTAACCAGAGTGCAACAGCAAGAAGAAATGATGCAGGAGAAAAAGCATTCCTGCAACATCGCCTACAAGACTGTAAGGTAAGTAGAATTTATGCATGTGGTTTTTTATTGGGCCCCTACCCAAGGGCTAGCAGCACAGAAATAACCAGACAGAGCTGAAGACTCAGCAAAAGAACAGGGCACTTAGAAGAAAGTGATGTTTACCAGTAGGAAGCCATTCCTCTAATGAAAATTTAACAAGCACTAGTGTAGGCAGAAAAAAAAAAAAAATTACAGTTTCCCTAAATGAAAATAGCAATCAAAGTTTTTGATTGCCTATCAGCTCTGAAATGCTAATCATTATGGTAACTGTGTTGGTGAAGGTAAGGAATTACTTAAAGTGTGTTATTTTCTTTTTTTAGGTTTTTTCTTTTTAATCACTGCTGCTCTACAGCTGCACATGCTCAAGGAAACCAAACTGTATGGATAATTACCCCTATGGAAGCAATCCAAAGGTTCATGAAGTAAAAGCTCCTTCCACCTTAAAGATCAAGGTTTTAAATTAGGTAAGTACTTAAGTCTCCAGCTGATAAAGATGTTTGACCTGGTGGGCAAAGGTAATCGCCAGGGACTTAATTCAGGACTCTCACAGCACACAACACGGGGGGGATCCCCAGTGCAGTACTCTGAAACAGTAAGATGCTACTTAGAGCAACAAGAAAAACAAGCACTGCAATTTTACAAATATTAATAAAAAATAAGAGAAGCTTTTAGCCTTTTCCCTAAGAACTCATCATTCTTTCTCCTTCAGAACCTTTTTCCAAACACTGGCAGAGGTGTCCCAGTCAGCCCCTGGTCAAGCTCATGTCAGAAAAGGAAACAGGTTTTCCTATTGTTGATCAGATTTTGACTTCATTTACAAATACAGTTCCAGCAGGACTGGAATAAAACTTCTGAGACTGCTGTCATGCCCATGGTAAGACCTTCAACAAACTCAAAAGAAAGAGAAGTTATGCCGAGTTAAGACAAACCTGGCATTGGCAATCCCGCACTGTGCGGAAAGGCCGCCATGACTGCAAAGCTCAACCACACAAAAGCAATATGAAAAGGAAACTAATTCTAATGAAATCAGCTAATTCCCTGTTTCCATCTACCAGTAAAAATCACTTGGATGAATTCACATCTTTCTTAATGCCTAAATCCCAACTTCCTATAAAAATATGAGCAGAGAAAATTACACTGCACTTAGAACTATAGGAGACTTTAATTATATCATTAATCATCAGAGGGCAAATGTTCTTACATGAGAGAGATATACCAACATACCACAGCACTTTAATATAAGCCTCCATTTCCCCTCAAAGCCAAGCAAACTCTTGGATGCCTCATTGAACATAATGAAATAGCAATGAAAAAATGCAAAAGAACATAAAGCAGAATGCACAAGGTGTGTATCTTTCTTCATTGCTCCTTTTGATCACACCACAAAATACTAATCAGCCATGTAGACCCGTTACTGCAGCACCTAGCTAGTAAACAGCTTCTATTTACAAAGAGGATTATCTCCAAAGAACACAACTAAGAGCTCACATGGACAGTACAGTAGCTCAGCTGACACTGGATAATGAATTAACCTATGGTAACTCAATCTGGACTAAGACAGAGTTTCAGAATTTCAGAGCTCACAATTTAATCATATTGTGTAGTGTTCTCTTCATAGGGCATATTACTCCAAGGATGTAGCATACAGCAAGATGCACACAAGTGTTTCAGACCTTGGAAGCCTACATGCACCGCAAATGTTTTCCACAATTTCAGCTAGTGACACATACAGAATTAAAATAGATGTCCAATAGCAGAATGGGGGAGAAAAATTAGCAGTGGGAATATTTTCTCTAATGAAAAGCATACAAAGAAATACTGGATGTAGGAGACAAGGCAACTCCCTTAATGTTCGTTTTTTTTGAACAGCAAAGAACTAATGCTGGGGGCAGTGTATGGAGCAGGGGGAGCCCATAATGTGAGATCTGGGATCTATTTTTCTCTTTTTATATCTTATCTATCCTCACATGTGTGGAAATAAAACTGCAATATAAACTCAGAAAATTCTTATATTAAGAACTTAAAAATACAAAAAAAAACAAGCAAACAAAGCCCCAAAGCAACTGGTGACTTCATTTTGGGGAGCATGGGCTAGCTGTTCTTCTAGAAACTAAGCAAATGCCCAAATGTGGCTCTGTATAACAGAGAAAGTGTCAGGAAAGACAAATCAAGCAAGAGCACACTATTTACTCCAATACTCTGATGGGTACTGGCACGAAGGCACCTTCCTATCTGAACCCTAACCAACATCCAGAACTACACAGGCTGGCAGATAGGTGAAACTGCCATGACAAGCACTGTAAGGTACATCAGATACATGAAAGCTGCTAGAAAATTCTCTTCCCAACCCAGGATTTCAGTGTCTGTTCTAACAGCACAATAAGCACATTCATTTCTCTGCTCCTGAGGCTGACACAAAACAGACTTTAAGAAGCCAGATAGCTGTGACACATGGAAGTTCTGACCATCATGGGGAACTGGTGGCTTGTTTCCCACACTCACCTGGGACCACCACCACTAAACAACCATTGGGGCCCATCATCATTGGCTTTTGCTTCAACACACAGTAAAATGACAATCCCTCCAAACAGCTGCCACGAAAGTGGACTGATACAGCAGAATTTAGCTTTGATAGATGACTTAAGCCTGCAGTATCAAGTAAGAGGCAAAAAAACTGAATGCTTTTCAGGCTCACTGTAACAGCCTGTAATGAAAAAATATTGCAATGTGAGTTCTGAAAAGTTTATAGGATACATGGCTTTTATAGTTCAATAGGCTCTTCTACATCCTTCTACTTAAGTATAAAGTACCACATTAAATACCAAGGTTAGTATAATTTCTGATTGTCCTCATGTGCCTGAGCAAAATTATGGGGCATTATATACTCAGGGGAGTTATAGCTGCCTCTTGACAGCAGAACTCCCAACTGAGAGCATTCTGGTCTCTGGAAGGAAAAAAAAATGCAGACAATATTTATTTGCAATAAATACATACACACTATATAAACTGATTTATCCTTGTAACTGATCTAGGTTCAGTGTAACTGGACACTTCTGCCATATCTTCAGACAGATCCTTTTCATGCTCTGATGGGTTTCATGTATACCCTGGAAGTCAACATAACTTGTATGCTAAATAAACACCCTTGGAGGAAACAACACACCTACCACTGCTTAGCCAGCTGAACATGAGCGATGCCGACAGTGGATCGTATATCCATGTGTATGCATGCACAGGGATGTGAGCTGGAAACAAGGCCTGTGTGGTTTTGGCATAAGGTTTTGCTCAGCCCACTTTGCAGTGCTGATCCATGTGCATTTAAACAGCTTCGGATCTAAAAATTGGCACAAGAATAAAATTCCATGATTTCTGCACAGGAAGCACACATGGCCTATGCAGCCACCAAATCCCCCACAGTAGAGGGAGAAAGTGAGCAGAGAGATGAAATGAGTTTAAAGGAAGTCCTTGAATTAATATAGACCAAACCTCCTCTAAACTTAATCAACAGCAGAAACCAAGAATAAAAACTACTGCAACTACTTTACCAGCTTCTTTACCTACCAGATTTAGAAGCCACTTTTAACACCCTAGGCAGACTAAAAGAAGCAAGACTGTTGTTTTCAATACATGGCTGCCAAAATATCTGCCACAGTTTTTCAACCTACCTGAATAATTTCTAGGCAATTTTAATCAGATACAGCTGTTCATGCAACTTAAATAGTGTTTTTCTCCCTGAAACATTCATTCTGCCTAGAACATTAACATTTCTTGGTTAGGAGTCCCATATTATAAATCATTTTTTGAAATACTCTATTAAAGTGGAGAGTCCATGCAGAAGTTTTTGCTAAGTAATTCATGCACACAGAAACATGGAGCACATGTTACCCTGCATACAAAAGCATTCAAATGCATACACAAGCATTCAAATTAGAAGGGAACAAATCATATTGGTGCATACTGGGTCAATGGAACTGGGATTAGTTTGAAATGATTTCTTGTTCATTAGGTTATTACTTTTTAATATACATTCATTTTTTTTTTTTAAATGAGATACTGTTTCAATCTCATCAACTAGAAATTACAATCATTTTATGGTACCTATATTTTACATCTAGAAGAGGTCACCATAAGCACCTGATTTGATTCCCTCCTTATAATGTAGACTGAAGAAACCACTCTCAGGCTTTAAAACTTCTGGGTCTCATTTGCTATATATAAATTAGCTGCCAAAGCATGACTGAAAAGGTATTTAAAGTGACAATACAAAGAGAGGAGAATCAAAGGCAATGATTACTTAAATTTTACAGTAGCTACATTTCTGATGTTTGCAATAGTGCTGTCTTGACCTCTACTTGGACACCAGCATGACAAAACTTTCTTCATTGCTGAGATTAAGGCATTTATGGTCAAGGTCATATCATATTTTATTTAAACACACTGCAGAAGGACATTAAATTTCACAGGTCAGATTCACCATGGCATTGAGCAAAGCTGGGGCTGCAGGGCAGAGCAAACAGCCAGCTCATGAGAGAGCTGCCAAGGTGCAACTTCCGTTCATGGGCCCAGAATAAACATCCTCATCTTTCTTATGGCCAGACAGGTCTCTCAGCCCAATGTAGCCACTCTCCACCTGGATCTTAGAGGGATGATGGGGCAACAGTACTGCATCATCCAGCACCATTGTTTAACAGATTTGAGTTCTGAGGTGAGACAAAGCCCTGTTTTACCAAGAGCAGCAAAAGGGAAGAGCAGCTCTGGCAGCCATTACCAGGGTTTTGCTCCCTTGAGAGCTCCTTCTCGCAGATGGAGGTCCCCATTTGCCACTCAGAAGCACTTTAAAGTCACCTTGGGCCTAAACACTGTAATTGTATGGAAAGGTACTAAAGCAAGTTTCAGTGAGTCAACCTCAGCACAGGGATACAAAACCACCACCACACACCCTCCCTGGCACATTACACCTGCACCTCACTAGCAGCAATCATTTCAACCAAATAATGCACGTATTTCAACCATAACTATGAACACAAATATCACATACAGTCCTGAAATGACCTGAGGCACCTGAAATGGCTGCAATCAGTGAAGTCTCCCTACTGCACAGCCAGTAAGAATAGACATCTCCTGCAAATGTTACAGCCCTGAGAACACATCTAATCCTCCAGGCATCAGTGTTTTTATTTTTGACTGTACAGCTATGAGCCTTTGCCGAAAGGAGAAGCTCAGCTCTCCCTGCTGTAGACAGAGAAACAACACTGACACACAGATAGATGAATGCTAGGAGGGCAACAGGATCCTGTTCATTTTATCTGGGGCAATCTTTCAGCCATATAATGAAATAAAAATCTCTTGGGGGCCTTAGATCAAAATGTTTTTTGGTCTAGCAACCACGACTCCCCCTCGGGCTCCACGTGTGTTACGGGTTTAATCTCATCCTCCTGCAAGCACACCAGCAGAAGTAGGGCCACCCTTGACTCCATCAGCTGCTCCATGGCTGCAGGCTTAGGCAAAGAAGAATTCAGCTTAGTATGTCTACTGGGGCTCTAATGCTGGGAATAGAACTGGAACACACAGTCCAGGTAACTTAATCTAGAGAAAGATAATTCATTACCAGTATTATCCCCCACCCCAAATGCATCAGTGACAAGTACCCAGACTTTTCCCAATGAAAGGGTGACTGTATACCCACTATCTTTACCCTTAACCCTGCACAAACTGTAGAAATGTCTGTACCTGAATTTAAGGTTATTGATATCACTCAGAACAGGGATGTCTTCCACAAAAGTAACCACAATGCTAATATTGTATAGCAGGATGGAAAGCTCAATTTGGCACCTGTCACATAATGCAACTTTCTGGATGTTTTTTTCTTGTGGATGGTACTGATGGTTACCAAAAGTATGAAGCTTAACATGTCAATCCACATGAGAAGGAAGCCTCTCCTCCATCCCCCCATTCTGTCCTCATCCTGTTTCCTTTCAGGGCATTTATATAAGATAAATACAAAACAACTCCCTCAGTTACAGTGACTTGAGACATAAAAAGCAGGAAATTTCCCCTAATCCCAAGATCTTCACAGTGAGGTGTTATCTTCTGTCTCTTCTATATACTACTTTTCAGAGCAAATGTTCTTTTAAAGCACTCCCTGTCACTGCCCACAAAGGAGAAAATAATATCTTCAGCTATGGAAGTATCCAGGCTTCTTTTTGAAAGTCAGGATGTGATATAGAAGATTATTCAATATTACACATACAACTACTCTTTAATTCCACAACTCTTCCATTCACCACTGCTTACACCCAAAGCAAGTCTGTACCTCCACATGTGCACAGTTGTGTAAGCTCAATGTGCAGTTACACATCCGCCCCTCCTCGTAAGGGCTGCCAGCAAATTTGTGAAAATAGAGAAGTCAACTACATACCTGCCTTCCTACAAGAGATAAGGCCCAGGGTCTCACACCTGCCAAGACACTGAATTTATTAATTCCTAATAATCACAGGCTTTCACCAGATCTCCTCCATACTTCTTAACTGGGCATTTGTATACATTCTTAGCAGTGACAGACTCAGCTCTCAATGTTGGCTCACTGCCAGCAATCTTCCACCAGGCAAGTTGGGAAGGTGTTGTATGTTGAGAAACGGCAGGAAAGGGAAGGAAATCAGTTTGATTGTGTGCATTTTCAACACACAAATGCTATAAATGTAGAGATCCCAAACTTCACCTCCCACCCCTTCTTGCTCTACTGCAGATCATGGTGGCAGTTACCTCACTTGGATGTTTTCTACAGCTCCACCTTTCGCACCATTCCGGTTAAATGGCTGAGCTCCCTGAACATCACCCAAAGCTCTTTTGTGTCACTAACATGATGTCATTGATGTCATCCCTGTAACAATCAACCCTGAAGCACAACGCAATGATTGTTTCTCCAACTCACATCCACAGCACATTTGTTCCAGCAGGCTTGAAAATGAGAGGATGAGGCAGGCTAGGTTTTCCTGCTCAGTAGGTTTTTGCTCCAATCTAATTAAAAACATTGAGCAATTCACTCAAGTTCCTAGAGAACTGCACGTGTACCACACTTTAAAATAAGCTCTAAAAGCAAACAGTCCTTTTTTTTTTTTTAAATGCACTCCCCAGATGTAGAGGTTTCCTCTGAAGTTTCTTTGTGATATTATACTGAAACTGCTGAACCAGAAAAATTGAGCTGCTTCTGAGCTATCTTGGTCTTGTTATTATTGTTAATGGTTGTTTTCTTCATCCAAAAGCTAACAAGGAAAGAAACTGCTGGTTCTCTGACATGCAGAGAAGTGACAGTACAGTTCACTAGAAACAAGCAGTTGTGGTCACCTTGGTCTGAAATTGGGTCAGAGATGCCAGCTCACGGTTATGTGGGAGAAATACACAAAAGGATTCAGAGGCTGAGGACAAGATCATCCTTTTCTTGCTGGTAGAACTCAGGAAATACAGCTTTAACAGCTCTGAAAAGGCACCTTCCTCACAAAAAAAGGTATGTTTAATGTACTGTTTTAGGTAACTTTTCCTCATTTCTGGGAAAAGTGTCAGGCAATCTATGTGAACAGCCAAACCAGGCCCTGCACTGCTACACCACCTTAATCCAAAAGAGAGCCATCAATGAGAGATTACCACTACTGTGCATTATGTTGCTGCTCGTGGGAGAATGTGTGCTGATGGAAGGTCAACCCAGCTCCAAACACTGTTAAGAGCACTGGACAAATTCAGTGAGAAAGATTACAGAGTCTTACCGTATTCTGCTTGTAACTCCATCCCTGATACTGAAAACAGACCTTTTGCCAGCTAAAGTCACTTTGACCTGGGGAACTGCAGCAGAGCATGTCTCACACAATGTCAGCAACGTTCTTGCCATCAAACAAGTGCTAAAGGACCCTTTGGACTAGCTAGCTATGACATCACCAGCTTCCAAATTCAGACTTTCTCAGGAACTGTCCCTAAATGCCTTGAAAAATGCCTGTCCTCATCTCCAGAAACAAGAGTGCCCTTAAGCTATACAGCCAAGAATAAATTCCTTCAGGGTTGTAACAACCAATTAAGGGATGTGAAGCAATTACTTTTATATCCATACAAATGAAAATCCTCCAATGCAATTAACAATCCCTTATCATCTACTGTTGAATTTGTGGAAACTGTATGCTGCACACTTTCTCCTCCCCCAACTTTCCCACAATTTTAAGCAGTTTGTTTTAGCTAATGTAATGAAACCTACCTATTGAAGAGAAATAATAGATGTGTGCACATTATCTGAGTATTTTTAAATGTCTTTTTAAATTTAAAATATAATTTCATTTGAGGTTTTGCAGCTTTCATTTCTATTAATAAATTATCATTTCTTCTTTATAAGTGATGAGCTAGTATGTCATGTAATTTCTTTCGTCTAGATAGACTAAGTCTTTGATCTAATGCAAGCCCTTGCTGGGAGTAGAGACTTTCTGTCTAATTTAGTTACAAAAAATATTCAATTAAACTTGGGAGTTTAATTCATTTAGTTATGAAAATTAGATGAGCTCAATAAGGTACATTTCATTTGCCTTAAGGAAAAAAAAAAAAAGAACCAAACCAAAAAAAAGGAGAGTATCTGAAAGGGAAACAAATATGAATGAAGAACAAAAGTAGCTTTTCCTGCTCCTGTTGAAAGGTGGATAATATGAAGAGCCTGAGTTCCATTTTGTGTGCCTAGATAAAACACAGCCACAATGAGTTCATGCAAATTATATATCCAAGAGATACACTAACAGCTGGTATTAACATCCTAACTGTCTCTTGGGTAACAAAAATCCCTGTAGGTCATAACTGAGTTCAGCCCAGTCCAGGCAGATCTGATTCCTCACAACAGGATTTCACCATCCATACACAACTCCATCTCCATTCGAGGAAAAAGAAAAATACCTGAATTATATTTTTCAAAAGCAGAACAGAGCAACATGGATCTCTCTGACAGAGGCCTCCTCCTCGTTTTGCAGCCATCACTCACCATTTTTGCAGATGGGACAGCACTGGTCAGGCTCATACACGGGATCCACGCACTCGGTCTGGGGACAGGCTGAGACCGTGCACAGCACTTCGCCATTGGCTTCACAGCGGCACCTCTCACACGGAGAAACCTGAAACACAAACCCAGTCACGCTTTAACTCCTTCACTTAATGCACTCCTGGAGTGCGAAATGCCCCTCTTCTCATCTGCAGTGTTCTTTCCTTCACATCTTTTTTCCTCCCCACTCTAAAACAAATGGGTTTTGTGGGCTAAATAATGCAGAGAGCAAGACTGGGCTCCTGTAAGATTACAGAACCACAGCAGGAAAAGAAAAGCAAAACAAAACAGGTTCTTCTCTGAAGCTACACACCAAATGGGAAAGTCAGAGAAATGTTGAAAACAAGAACAGTGAAGACTTTTAATACAAATAAAACAAAAATTACCTTACTGAATTTCTAATGAACTTCCTGAAAATTAAGTTCATAATCTAGTTTAGTTCTATTAGAGGTTCAAAAATAATTTAGAGAAAAAAAATGTATTTTAAGAAGAAAAGTTTTGCTAAATGAAGTTTGAAACTTCTTCTAATGGAAATCCTTACTGTAATTTTTTCATGTATGAAAGTATTTTGGTAGCAGGAAGTTACATTTTATTGAAAATGATATTTTTCAAAGAGAAGTCAGGAAAAAACCCCATCCTTTTCAATTCAGGTATTTCCCATAGGTTAATTGTTTTTGGACAATTCTTCTAATACTCGTAACTTTCTGAAAGGAAGTTGAAATTCAAAGAAAGGGGTAAAGGAAAATACAGGTAATCCTTTATACCTAGTGAAATGTTACTGGGTTTGAAGAACTCTTATAGAATAGGAATACCAGTAGATAGTTACTTGAAAGACCTACTTCAAAGAAATTAATTCCCAACAAAACAGTAGCAAGACTCTTTATTAAAAAATGGACTTTGAAATGTCTGCATTTGCCACATGTACAATTCCAGCTGTCCTCCTTGGCGTTCCTGACCAGGCACATCACACGTGCATTGCTGACACCCTCATACCCCACAAGATAGAGGGAAGCAAGGATGTGAAGAGCAATAAATGCTATACTGTAAATCTCACTGCTGCACTCCAAAAAAACACATGGGTATCCATGCTCAGATCACAGGATGAAGATGCAGCTGAATGTTATTATTAGTGATCCTCTAAATCTATAATCTGTGCAGATTACTGATTTACTTAAGGAGGAGGTTGTTCTTTTTATGGACTGTTTTTCATTCCAGATTCCAGCTGATGCAGACAATCCCCCATTTCCCTTCTCCAATAAGAGCATAAAAAAATAAAATTGAAAAAAGCAAATAATTATTTGCTATGAAGAATCACCCAGATGTCTAACTTGCAGATCATCTGCTTCTTCTCCCTATTTTTCAGGCAGCCTATCACATTTTTTCCTCAAATCCATTCTCTGCTTTCTTGCCTCTCACATCCTTCTCACTTCCAAAGTTCAAACATGCTGATGCTTGCAAAGCATCATCTCCAACTAAATGCTCATTCATGCTTTGCTACTTCCCTTCCCACCTGCCAAGGCTGTTATTCTCTTATGCACTCACATATCTTTCACGCCCTCCCCTCTGCTTAGAAAGCCTAAATAGGGTCTCCTGCTGTGTTCCTTTCTGCTTTTATTTCTATTATTTATTTCAGGTTTCCTTTGCTAGCTACTCACTTGCGTTTTGTCTTTGCTTTACACTCTACCAAGGATAACACCATGCATATGTTTAGGAAATCCCACACGGAGGCTGACAGTCCAGGGCAGAAGATCTTTATTGCAGACTTGGGACAACTTTGTCCTGTAATTGTTGTTAAACTGCCAGGTTTACTTCCAGAGCTGGAGTGTCAGCAGATGAGGGTTCTGATCCACTGCTCAGAGTTGAAAGGCTCAGATATTTCAAGTAATCACCTGAACCACATGGGAAGTTTTCAGTGTCAGCAAACCTGAGTGCCTGAGTATTAAGTCAATAACATGAACCCTTTCTTCTAGAGTTATATCTAGAAACAATACTTACTAAACTACAAAAACATGGCTTTCTAAGGAGGACTGATTCTTTAAATATTATTTTTAATATTAAAATATTATACAATATATAATCCTACTTGGAAAAAGATGCCAGCACTCAGTTCCAAGGATCAGGATCAACAAGGCAAACCTACAGCTTTTAATCAAATGTAACACTTTTTGCCATGACTTGGAAAAGATGCAAATTTGCCAACAATCAAAGTTGAATGAGATCAGTAGCTACCACAACAGATATTCCTTAGTCCAGGACACTGCTGAGTAGCTGTGTCATTCAATATTGGAAGTGGTGTAAAAACTAGAGTATCTGATGACAGTCAGGAAATAAGGCAACATCTTAAAATCTCTCCTCTGTAAAATTTAAGCATATTCCAATTATATAGGTTCCCTAGATTTCCAAATTTGACAAAGGATGAAATTCTCAGAAAAAAAAGTAATTTACTATTGATTGAGAAACAAAACTGGTCTAATTCTTATCTAATAATGATGATTCATGATACACATTTCTGTCCTATACAGCACATATACCTGAAGACTACATTTTTCATGAACAGAGTGCACTGTTAATGAGATACTGCAGTAATGAAGACACTTCTAGTGTAATAGATCATGGGATTTCAGGGGAGTACTTACAGTATACCCTTGGTAAGTACTGTCATCTGTACAACCCACCAATCTGAGTAGTGGTAGCAGCAAGAAAGGTCTCCACGAGCTTATTTCTACAAGCTCTTTTAAGGCATGCAAGTAAACCACAGTGGCTGCTAAAATGGTATCAGTGTCAGCTATTATTTGTTCCTCTTTAGACTAAACAAGAACACATTGCTTTTTACTGATCATCAGGATACAGCAGAAACTGTAGAAAACCCCCACTTTCTGCACCTTAATGGCAGCTTAATACTTGGAGACATAATTATCACTAGAGAGAGAGACAATAAGACAGTGCCTGTATGTAACAGCAGCTAAATAAATCAGAATGAAAGGACACATTTGGTCCTTCATTTATCCTCTCTACTCATGCAATGCAAGCGCATTCCCTGCAGCGCAGTTCCCAGGGGCAGTCACTGCAAGGAGCATCCCACTTGTTCCTCTGGGGAATGACCAGCCCAGCAGCACTCATGCTCAGCACTTCTGACATAACCAGGCTGGACTGGAAATAATATCAATCTCTCTCTGACAACTAATGATAGCATGTCTCCATGGTCTACAGATAAAGCTGTTAACTCTGTAGCAGCAGCAGTTCTGCCTATGAAAAAGCTGCAGGAAGACAACAAGAGGCAACAGAAGTCTTGTGTATTCACCAGGCAGCCATAAAACCTGTAGAAAATAGACTACAGATGGCATAAAACCTAGTTCTCTAGAATTGTTTGAAGGGAAGTTTGTGAGCAGAGGTATAGGAGTTGCAGGCACTGTGAAAGAGCAAACACACTACTGTGTAAACTGCTACGTTTTCCATTAGTGGGGTATGAAGAAAGCTGTAGCTTGGTAAGGCTAGTAGGTCTATCCATCTATCTAATGTAAATTGTCATAATTAAGAAGTGACAAATCATCTGTAGTCCAAAGTAATTTGAGCTTTCCCCTACCAAATGTCCAACTTTAATTACAAACCAAAAAGACATCAAAACAAAACCAAGAAAAAATCTGGATTAATAACAGATATACAATCTACGTTTGGTTCCTTAAGCCTTGAAAACACCTAAATTAAAAAAAAATCAATCATAATCCCAAATTTATTGTCTTTTGTGCTGGAATTTTTACTAATATTTTCTTGCCAGTGACACAACTCAGGAGAACATGAATGGGGTTACACTGACAATAATACACATATAGCCGTGCTTTTACACCTCTGTGCCTTCAAAATACCACTGATCTTTCAAAACTCATTTGGGTTTGTTTACTTCCAGATTTCAAAGTAACTTACCCACAAAACAAATACCATTTGTGGTAGCAAGGAAATTTTAAAAGACACAAAGCAACAGCTTTCAAAATTATAGGTCTTTTCCAAAATAGTGCACGTTTGAAGATAATTCCTGATTCTTGTAAGACTTTATACATCAGCCTTCATTTTCAAACTTCACTCGGAAGATCTGGACTATGTGCTTTAGAAATCTCCAGCTTCATCCACGGCACTTCACCAAATAAAGATTTTGCTACCAGCTCCACTAATATGGATGTTGTGACCGTGCTGCTATTCTGCCTCACAATACCCACAGATGACAAGAGTGGTGCTGGTGGAAACAGCTTTATGAGACCTCATCCTTTCCCTACACCCAAGTTGTGTTTTCTGCTGACATCCATGTCCTTTTTTGAAAACTCAAAAATGCATGCATACATGCACACACAAACAAAGCCTGAAGGACAGACTGCAAGCTAAAGAAGAAACACAAAAAACCTGAAATTCCCTGGCACACTCAGCTTCTGGCTCCAGTCAGGGCAATTCTTTGCCATGCCAAGCCATATAGAAATTTTATATAAGCAGACTCACAAACTTGCAGGCATAATTACATGTCTATACATAAATGTTTGTGCAAAAAATTTCACTTAAATGTTAGGAGGTCACCTTTTTCTTCCTCCAGTGATGTCTGGTACTCTTTGCCACAAATAGAAGGTGCAGACGCAGAGAAAAATCACATCACTATCCATTTAGAACTCCTTCCTTGACCTTAATCAAGAGATAGCATATTAGTAAGCTCTCTAAGACCATCAACTTTAAACTCACAAAATTACATTTGAAACAGTGCAGTTGCTTGCATTTTGCAATTGCTTCCACTGAGCAGCAGCAACCTGTCTAGATCTGCACCTTGTGTTGCCAGACAACTCCACTCATTGCAGTGGCCTGGGCAAAGAGCTGCATTTACAGTTTGTGCTCACAATATTGGATCCAACACTGAACCTCAACTGAAAAACAAGGTTCTTACATAGGAAAATAATTAGGCTGCAGTTCCACTGCCTAATTGTGTCAATAACTCTCCTTGCTTGTACTGAGCAGATATCCCTTCTCACTTGTGTTTCCAAAGCTAAGTAAAACAAAGCAGTAAGGGAACCAATGTTTCATTAGAGGAAGACATGAAGAAAAGGGCTAAAAGCTGAACAGAGTTAAAAAGAAAGCTGAAACCTAAAATCTTTTCAGGACATTTCTATAAATGTCACTGTTCAACACTTTATTTTTATCAAGGCTGTCAGCCATATTCAAATGTACCATGGAACATTAAGGTTCTACACTCACTACACATTTAACACAGTATTTAAGGCTTGTTTTACAGCCATTATACAACACCACTACAGAAAAAGGATAAGAAATGGAACTCTGTAGAAGAGTGTCAATGAAAAGCAGGGAGAAGCCTTTAAAACACTGATCGATGGAGAAGTAGTAGAAAGCTTCAGCTTTTGGCCACCTCTCAAGAAATAAGTTTGCTGGGAAAGGAAGGATCTCACAAGCCATCTCTGAAAAGGTCACACCAACCAGCTGCTGCTAAAGTAGCTGCTCCCTCCTAAGTAGAAAACTGCCACCCTGAAGTTGAATGCAACCCTTGAGGGTCAGGTGGAAAAAGGGAGGATGATACAATGTTTTCTGCCACACCTGGCAATTCACCAGTGCTCTGCGCATTACTGCCTAAGAAAAGCAAATGACAATGCTCTTATTTATTATGGAGAAAGTGGTCCTGCTCTGTAATTTATTTTCTCTTAAATTGAAGAACGTGGAAAGACATTATGAACCAAAGCTAAGTTTTCAGGAACATGCAAATACCAGAGAGCAAAGGTGACAACTTACTTTCAGCCTTCAAAAACAGGTTTTCTATTTCTCCATCCTGAGAGGAGCTCAGTTTCCAGAACCTTGAATTATATTTCATACTCCCCTCAATTATACTCAGCATGAAACTCTCCAGTGTATTCAGAAATGGGTTTTGGAACAGCCCTGTATCTAACAGTCATTCACAAGAAAATTCACAAGCCATTCTTAGAGCCTGCTCACAGGTCTCAACCACAATAAATTACTAAATGGAAAAAGACAAGACAAACAACTAGAAAACTGGCCCCAACTCCAAAACTTTTGTGTGCACTGTAACATCTTGCATTTTCAATGATAGCCTTGCACAGTAATGCTAAAAAGACCCTAGTCAGAAAGGATTTTCCTGAACATGAAGCTTTTCAAGTCCTTTCTTTAGGTATCACTGCAATCTAGACTGCAAACTACACTATTATTAAAAAGAAGGCCTATAGTCACTCACAGAAAGCAAACATTATGCAACCTTGGCAGCACTACTTAAATAGTTAATAAGGAAAAAGAAATGACCATTAAAAAAGAAGGGATCATCACAAACTGATTGCTAGGAATAGAAGCCAGCCCACAAAACCCTGCTTGATCCCTGCAAGGCAGAAGTTTATCAGTTAATAGTTAAATAAGGAAACAAATGTATTGCTGAAAATTTTCACAAAATCCTTACCCACCATTGAGTAGCATCTTTCCAAGTACCATTTTTTACTTTAAATACCAGAGGAATTAATAAAGATCAGCACCCTCACTTAAAAATATTAGAGTAGCATAGAGCAAGAAAGGTCATGTTTAAGGGGAATATTTTACAGAACTGCAGAAGTTAATATTAACACAAAAAATGTGAAGAGGAGGGGGAAACACAGAACACCCTCTGAGAAAGCAGTTAAAGACCATAATAGCACTTTAAACGAGAGAATAACCCACAAAATGACTTTTAGCTTCATTCCTTACCATGAACTCCTCTAGGGTCTGGTAGGTTTTCCCTCGGAACTCGCAGTAGTTCTTCCTCTCCTTGCACTGCGGGCAGCACTGCGTGGTGTCCACATGGATGCAGCGAGGGTGGAGCCTGGGGCACTCGGGCTGGATACATAGCGGGCCCTCCTCAGTGCAGAGGCAGGGGCAGGCGGAGGGGCCCGGCGCGAACTTCTCCCCGATGGCATAGACGAAGCCGCTCTCGTCCACGCAGCCTTTCCCGCGGTAGTCCGGATAGGCGTACTCCTCCGGAGGCTCGGGAGTGACGCTCGCAACAGATGCTGGGAGAGATGAATCTTCAGCCACCTGAGGTTCCTCAGGAGCAGCATCCCTTTGCTCTTGCACTTGAATGCTCCCAGATTTACTGCCTGTCCCCTGGCTGTTCCAAGCCTGCTTTTGCTTAGTCCAAGACTCCTTGTTCGAGTAGTTCCTGTTTCCTTTGCTCTTCCAGTCCCTGCCACCCTCCTCCCTCCCGCTCCTGCCGATTTCATTCATTTTCCCTGGACCTGTCTGGCTGTCCCTTGTAGACGTGTGATCTCTCTTTTCCTGGCTCGCCTTTATCTCCTGTTTGTCTTGAGCCTTGGCCAGTTTTTGTATGGGAACGGTGGAGCTACAGAGGGCAACCATGAGGCAGCAGGTTACGAGAAGAGAACTAGAGAAAGCTCCAATTGCCATTGCAGTAGAGCTGGGCATCACCTACTGCATCCCACAGGGGACACTGCATTCACATCGGAGGGAAGCGCTTCATAAAGCCACAGTCCCTAGGAAAAGAAGGATTAGGAATGCTTCAGCTTCTGCACTTCTTCCCCCCCGCACCCCGCCTCGCCTCCACCGATGCAACATCTCAAACAATATGCAACCTGCCTCGGTAGTTTATGCAAAAAGCAAACAGCCTGCTGCTGCATCCCTCCTCCTCCTCCCCCGCTCTGCCAAGTCTTATAAATAGCAGGGCTCTGGACACGGACCGGGCGTCTTCGGCTCCAAGAGAGCACCACGCAGAACTCCGGGGAGTCAGCGTTTGCAAAAGCAGGTGCAGGCAAAACTCAGAGCGCTTGGGGGGGTATTTTTAACTTTCAAATGACAACATGTGAAGAGGACGGACGCCCGATGAATTAAACGGAGCTCCCCAAAATCCAGCAGGGTTCGGAATAGAAATTACCCAGTTGAGTGCATTCATTGTCTGCACGATGATTTTCATTAACCTCTTATTCAGTCTGAAGTACGCTGCTTTGGGTTTTGTTTAAATACCTACCAGCGTGCACGTTTCTGTAACAGACAACTAAACCCAAGCACACTAAAGCGAGCAAAGACAAACTACTTCCCTTCCGAACTACCCAAACCAACACACACCACCACCTCTTCCTCGCCCGTCTTCAAAAGACAAGGTAGAGCCGCTCCGAGTTTCCGCAGCCGAGGCTCATTTAACCCGCACCCTCCAGGAGTTCGGAAGCGCTCCCGGCTCCTCTCCCTGAAATACTGCACGCCAAATCGGAAAAAAAACCCCACCCAAACCAAAATACGTACACTACTCCGGCCACGACAAGTAATGCCGCTGCAGCCTCCCGGCACGACCCCCCTCCGCGGTACCGCTCCCCAAAGCCATTTAAAAGCCTCTCTGCCTTACCCGCCCGCCTCCCCGGCCCTCGGCGAAGGCACCGCGGGGCACCGCGCTCCGCCCGCCCGGCAGCGCTGCCCGGCCCGG
>WBNO01029057.1:57365-72028 GCA_013400575.1 Peucedramus taeniatus | reverse complement strand
AGAGTTTAAGATCTTTAAAACTCTTCCTACACTTCTGTAAGTCACAGTTTGCATGCTGGGAAATTAATAATAATGAATTTTTTGTTTAAGTTTTGCCTGTAATACCTTATAGCTGTAATACCAAAAAAACCCCAAAAACCTCAGTAGACCAAGGGGAGATTTGAACTTTAGAAGTCATAGGTTTAGAAAACATCTTTTAAACAAGATTTTTGTCGCTGCTGGTTTGTGTACTGGGAACTCCCCTTTAGCTTATGACTTGTCTCATTGTTAGGAAAAATACAGATCTAATGCTGTGCTGGTTTTGACTGGGGTGCAGTTAATTTGCTTCACAGAAGGTGGTTTTGATTTCTACTGAAAACTGTTGATAATTCAGGGAAGTTTTCATTGTATCTGAGCAGTGCTTGCACAGAGCCAAGACCTTTGCTGGCTCTCACCCTACCCCACCAACAAGGAGGCCAGGGGTTCACAAGAAGCTGGGAGGGGACACAGCCAGATCAGTTGATCCCAACTGACCCCATATTATACTATATGGCATCATGGCTAGGGTGTAAAGCTGGGTGAAGAATAATGAAGAGTGATGAAGAATAAGTCTGGAGTGATGGTGTTTGTCTTCCCAAGTCAGCATTATGTGTGATGCAGCCATGCTTCCATGGGGAATGGCTGAGCACTTGCCTGCCCATGGAAAAGGGTGAATGAATTCTTTGCTTTGCTTTGCTTATGTGTGCTGCTTTTGCTTTACCTATTAAACTGTCTTTGTGTCAACTCATGAATTTTATCACTTTTACTCTTCCAATTCTCCTCACCACGCCACCAGTGAGTGAAGAAGTGACTGCGTGGGGCTGAGATTACATCTGAAGTTCAACCATGACAAATAGAAATAAGATACCTAATTTAATGTAAAATATCCTAATGAAAGGTATCTATAATGAAGCTTGTTTCAAAATGTTGGAAAGAAGACTGGTTTTGTTTAAAAAAATCTCTGAAAATCTCTCTTTGAAAATATCAATTTCTCTGCCCTGCAAGCTCTGCAGAGATGTTGATGCATATATTTTGCCTTAGAGGGAAGTAGAGGTGGCCTTTTTGTATATGAGATGTCTACAAGTTCCACTACTTTTATTAATTTTCCATTTTTACACGAGTGTTGCATCTTTATTAGAGATTTTGGCAATATAAACTTCAGAAAAGTGTTATTACCATGTTAATCATAATAGTTACATAATATTTAAAATTACATAAGGAAACCTTTGGAGAGCAAGGAGAATTCAATTCAGGATCTGTGCATATGGGCTAATTTCGAGGAAAAAATAATTTTCTATTCAAAGTGCAGTGATTTGTGCTTGTAATTACAGGACATAAGAAACATTGTTAAATGCATTTTGATGCCCCTATTTTCACCATAATTTCAGTAGCCATGGGTAAATGGATGTTAAACCTGGCTCAGAGTTTTTTATATTTGTGTCTTTTTGCTCAAAGAGAGATGAAATATTTTTGCATGTACATACACATGGACATGCACAAAATAATATCAAACATTTAAATACAGAATCTTTTGTAAAAAGAAGTCTTAATACTTTACCTTGTTCTTCTGTTTTGCAAAGCCAAAGGATGCACTACCAATGTTTACATTGTCATGGTTTTGGAAACGTAAACAAAGTGTTTCTTAGGCTTGTGTTTAGGTCTCTTCACAAATTATCTGAAATTTAGTTAAAATTACAGATCATTATTACTTTTCCCTTTATTATTTATTATTACATTCTTGGTTTATTATAATATTTCTCTAGATACATTTTATTTCACAGTAAACTTCTTCAGTGAAGGCAGTATCAGCTATCAAAAGGTTTATAAAAAATTTTGTTCCTATATTGTTCTACATTTTAAGTTAATAGATCTCATCCTTCCTTTGCTCTTTAGTATTATTGGAGAAAAAACAACCCCCTAAAATCAAAAACCCAGTTTTGTTCTCTCTCCAGTTCTCTCAGGATTTCTTGACTTTTATTGTATTAAACATTGACCTAAATTTAATGAACAAATGGAATTGAAAGGAAAAAAAAAAAAAAAAAAGCAACCTTCATACCTTACAGGAAGATAGGGAAAAATAGAAATTCTTATTGGCAAAATTGATTTAACATTGTAACTTACACCAATACTTATTTACATTCTCTAACTTTCTTTGGAACTTCAGTAACATGAATTTTACTGTTTAGTATTTATTTTCTATTGAACTATTTGAAAAACAACATAGGTGTTTTCTGAAATATATATGTATGTGAAATAAAAATGTGTTTAAACACGTATTTATTTAAATACTCTGTTAATATTGTTAGTGTAGAGTAAAACCATTTATTATAGAGTTGTTGCTTATAAACTCTTGTCTCTTGCCAAGACAAATCCTTAAAAATAATGAAATTGTTTCCTATATCAAGAACTGGAAAGATAAGGAATTCACAATATCTGTGTAAAAGCCTCCCTTCTCCCCATAGTTTATAAGATAGAGTATAACCTCCAGGCACTTGATCCTGTAGTATAAAAAAAAAATCCAAAATCTTAACAGACTGCAGACTCAGAGATCCATCATGGAGCTTAAGTGATATTCTCCAAAATTTACTGACCATAAACACCTAGATACAAAGGCCTCAGTGATATGCTTTCCAGAAGACATCTTCAACCTTTTCCTATTCTTTGCCTGTTCTTTTTTTGTCATTATTACTATCCATTTTGTAAAAATTGAAGCTTTTGCAATGACACTTCATGCATAGTACATATACATCTTATCCCACTGCCCTCCTTATTTTTTGAGCCTGCTGTCTAAGCTCAACTGAACTTGAAGAAGGAATTGCTTTTTCAAAGTTTCACAAAAAGAGGTGAATTGATAGCAAAGAGCAACATTACACTGATTGTCCCCAAAGCTGTGCCTTGTTATATCCACCAGTGACTGCACAGGAGATGGTACCCATGGAAGTGCCCAGGCCACATTAGGCATGCACAGTTTGCACCTTGGATGCTGGAGTTAATGGATTTCAAGTTACCAATCTATAACAAAATTCTTCTAATTACTGTGTTCAAATGCTTTTGCTTTCCTGTCATTATCCTTCTCTACATTACTGTAGAAGTCCCTGTGTCCCTTAGCAAGTTACTGTGATATGGCACTAGGTGAGCAATGGATTATTTTGTTGCTCTTCTTAAATTACAGGCCCAATGAGGCCTTTAAATGAATACATATCCATTTGATAATGTCATTTTAAAAAAATGGGTAAATTGTGATTTGTAACATATTGAAAGTTTCATGAATTGCAGATTCCCAGGTGTTCTGTCCTTAGATCTAATTACTGGAGATTATTACATTCAGGACCTTCTGAAATCACAGGGGCTGGTGATACAGTTTCCTCTCTAATGAGAAGAGTTACGTGGCTCAAAATTCATGATTTAGGCTTTAAGCTGACAGCAGAGCAAAAAAAAGTCAGAGTAGACGATCTTTGGGCTAGAACTTGAATTAGTAAACAGACAAACATAAGGCATAATAATTGCTGTGTTTGCACTAAGGACTGCTACACTCCAGATGCAAACTGGGTGTCCATATCTAGGCACTGCACTGAAAAACTAGTTGGGATCCCTAGAATTGCACATCCTTCAGTGACCAAGAAAGAAGGAAAAGGACAGAAATGAATGGCCTGAAGTAATACAGCAGGTGTGGGCTGAGAAGTTTATATAAACTCCTGCTTCCCTCTCCTCTTTCCATTTCACCTTTACCAGTCCATGTTGCCTCTCTTCCCTAGTGGAATATTGACTGCACTGCTGCATAGCTGGTGTACTACATCCCTTACATATGTACAAAAATTTAGGTCATTTGTGCAAAAACCTTGGGGCTTTGTTTTGTTGTTACCACCAGGCCTTGATGCACCGATGCCCTTAGGTCAAGTGTAGCGAGGAGGGTGCTCCAGCACCATGGTACAAAGTTTAATATGAAATAAATGGAGGTATTCTGTAATTGCAATAATGAATGCAAGCTTGTTGTGCTGGTTGACTTTACTATTTGTTGGAAGAAGATAGCAGGGAAAAACACAATGTCCCTTGCTACTCACAGTACTGCTTGAGAGTTATTACAGACAGGACTTGATAAATAATTGACTTTTCAGATTAGGTCCTTGCCAAATCACTGAAGAAACTGACAGCCTGGATGCTCTCAAAAATTCCCCTGTGACACTAGTGACAGTGAATCAGGGACCAAAAACCAGATGGAATGACACATTTCTTCCCTCCCTCACCTGAGAATATTTAACCCCATAGTCCTACCTTCCCTAACCACCAGGCTACTGCCAATTAATTACTCCCTTTATGCTGCTCTGCTTTAAATAGTTTCCTGAAGAAAGACTGACCAAAACTCAGTCATCCCCACTGTCAAGGCAACCAACTTCAGGAGGAAAAGGTGAGCAAGCCTCATTGAATGCCCATCTGCAGCTCTGCTCAAAGTTTAAAGACAGATTGGATTCAACCTCTGATCCTAGAAGTCTTTTCCAAACTTAGTAATTCTGTGATTCTATGTGCTTTCTTCTAATAATTCTAACCATAATCAGAAAATATTCTGTAAGCATGACCCAAATAAATTTTCACATGAACAGGCCTTGTGCTCTAATTTGTCAGTCCCTACTTTGGCATTGCCTGTTCTTCAACTTGGTTTTAGAGCAGAAGCCATAGACAAAGAACTGACAAAAAATTTGGCAAAAGAAAAAAAAAAGTTGAATCTTGCTCTAGGGGTAAAAGGGTTGTTGGAGAAATATAAAGATATTAAATCAGCCATGAATTGGTTTGCCTGAATCAACCATCCCTAACTTGGTAATCCTCACAGTGTTAATCTCTTTCCTTTAAATGCTTTCAAAATGCATCCTTCCCCCATTATGAAAATTAATGCAGATTTAACACAATTACTGATTTCTAAAGCAGATTCAGGATGCTGACCCAATGCAGTAATTCCACACAAAGCTATACCTCAGCTTCTGCCTAAGATCAGCAGCAGCCGTACCAGAAGAGAAGGAAGATCAATGCATCTGGTACCTTGAAGACTCAGGAAGGATTTGGCTAGCTAGGACTTTTGACAGGCCAGGCAAATAGCTACAAAAACAAGGAGCCTGATTGTCAAAGACCCTGAGCCCAGTGCACAGCAGCCTGCTCTGAAGGATCATGGAATCATAGAAAAGCCTGGGTTGGAAGGGACCTTAAAGATCATCTAGTTCAACATCCCTGCTGTGAGCAGGGAGGTCTGTCCCAGAGGAAAAAAAAAACAAAAAACAATTAAATATCACACTCTTCTTTTATTTCACTGTAGGCTAAAAATAATCTTGCCATTCCTATATTTAAAAACAGTCTCAAAACTCCATGTAAAAAATGCTTCCAAAACATTTTTGCTTAATTGTAGCTTAACTGATATCATATGCAAATTTTGCAAGTAGTCAAGGTGTATAACTTGGCACATGACAGAAGAAACACTCAAGATATAAATAGTGGCAAACAATATGTCCATACCCTCTTGAGAAATCAGAAGTAATGTGGCAATTATTTTTACAGGAGAAACAAATGATTGTCCAGGACTTCTGAAAATCTAGTCATTAGCATGCCCTATAAGCACTGCCTTGTTTTTTAACTCAGTTTCTCACCACAGCTAAGCCCCCATCATCATTGTCCCCAAAATAGCTATCTGCTGAGAAAGTAACTTAGGTGTTAACATTGAAATGAACTTTGTTTTGCTAGCTGTTTGATTTCTGAAACTTAGGTTTATTTTTCTTCATCTTTTGCCTTTCTTTTCTTCCACTTAAGTTCCATTTCTCTGATAGATTCAAGAACAGGTGTTTATGTGCACATATACAATCTTATTTTACTATTGGAATGAATTCTATGTATTTCATTCAAAAAAGTAATTTTTGTTTTACACCAGTAACTGCTACATAAAGATCATTCAAGAAACTAGGAGCCTAGGTTATTCCTGAGTGCTAAAGCTGTCATACTATTTGTATTATGCCTGACAGTCCATTGGAGTTTTCATTTTCCTCCTGTATCTTTTGGAATCAACCTCTTCCAGTTGTGAGGGTGTTTTGTTTTAGGGTTTATTTGGTTGGTTGGTTGGTTGTTTGTTTTTTTTTTAAATGAAGGAGAGCAACAATCGATATGAGTTGAAGCCACAGAAGGAGGTGCCTTTGCCATTACTCCATCAAACTCTAGCTTGGGCCTTTGGAGAGATCCTTACATAGCAGCTTGCAACCACCCCAAGCAGTCATATTTCTCTCTGTAAATTAAATTGCTTTAAAAAGTCTCATTTTATCCTGAGGCTGAAATTCTGTTCCAGTAAATTCTGATCTACAGAGACATCTACTTCCCATTGAAGTTGATGAGAGCTGCAGGTGACCGGTGCCTCTATAGCTCAGACCCTTAGGCTGGATTTCTCCCAGAGTACGAATATGTTATTAATAAGAGCTAGCTATCTTTGGCTGAAAGCCTGGTGAAAAACACTTTTGTGCTTTAAACAGAAGTGAGATGGTTGATTATGGCACAAACTCTCAAATCTCCTCGAAAGTTTTTGCCCGAGTTTATTTTAAAACAATTTTTTTTTTTCAAGCCAAGCCTTCAGTAAGAAGTAAAGAACTCCCAGAACTTTTCTACTTTTTTGGTTAAACAGAATGGAATGAGATAAATGGGAAAAAAACAACCTTCTTCTATCTCAAATGCTCTTTTTTTTTCATTTGGGATTAATTTTTCTTTAGAAAGATAGAGGTTATAACTGATTTTGGAAAAAGAAAATATCAAGCACACCTGAGGTTTTAAACAAACAGTTCCTGCTGTTAAACAAATCCACAGTGATTTGTAGATGGAAGAAAAATCCCTGAAGCAGAGGCAAAAAATCCAGTAGTAGTTCACTGGATCTGTATGTAGGCTCTTGCTTTGGTACTAATGGGATTTCTTTGATATGTTGACTCAGGCTTTTGATAGAGGCAAGATTTAGTGCAAAAATGTTCACAGCTTCCTTTGCTGCCTTAGTTCATATGTTTGGTTTCCAAGTTTCATGTTTACATTGGTTTTTTGAGTCTGCATTGCACAGATCGCATCTGTAATTTAATTTCTCTGGGTTTTTTGTGCTGCAGTACTCAGAGAAAAAGAGAAAAGAGAAAATTACTCTGTTTTGATATGTACCTGACAGAAATTAATTTGCCAGTATTAGGGTTCAAATTAAAGAATAACTTTTTGCCCTTACTCTTAGCAACTCAAGATTTCCAAATGCACCGCACGATAAAAAAAACCGCGTGAATAGCTGTTACTCTTTCCACTTGCTAGCTGGCATCTGGACAATCAAGGGCTCCTGAATTGTTAGAAACGTTTTGTTATTTGTTTGTTAATCTATGCCACATGGGTCCCCCAATCCTTCTTCATCTTAAACAGAGGTTTCAGTAGGTGATTTGGGAAGAAACCTGCTTCAGATTATCCATTAAGTTCTTGCCTAGGGGGGAGAAATTGAGTGTTGTGCTGTTGTGGGGAACCCTCAGTCCCCAGGGTTAATTGATACAATTGCTGGAAAGGGTTGTCAAAGCCAAACAGTCAATTGCATCAAGCCTGCAGGAACCTGATGACAAGCCTCAGGTCAAATCTCTCAGCACAGATACATGCCATATTTTGCCAGTTGCATTGATACTGCATCATGGTGGGAAAGAAGGAGTATTAAAGGCAAAGTTGGAGCATCACAACTTGGATTTTTTGTACTCAGAATAGAACTAGCATAAAGAAATAATTAATTATTTTACCTCAAGTCATCTAAGAGGAATTTGGAAAATAGACCTGAAAATGTCATCCCAGAATTGTATATTTTAAACGTTAAAACTGAACCAAGTCCCACAAGCCCCCAAAAAACCAAAACAAAAAATCCTCTGCCTTCCTCTGATCTTTTCCCTCCCTGCACAGTAAAGCCTCACTGGACAGGAAAATAAAAGATGTCTCAACTCAGCCTGTAGAATCGCTCTGGCAATGCAGCAAGTGGCCTGCCTGAGAGGAAGATCAGTGAGAAGTGAGAAGACAGCAGAGGACCAGAGGCCAGATTTAACTGGGAGGGTTGGGCTGGAACATCATTACACTCTGTTTGCAAAATCCTTTGATTTTTGACAGGTATGTAAATTCAGATAAAAGTATGGTTAGAAAGTTTAATGAACTAGCCCAATCTTCTGGTTTACTGTCTCTATTTAAAGTTTTCTTTGAGACCATCACACCATGAAAGGCAGAATATGGAAGGATGTGTTCAGGAGGGAGAATACATCTGAGAAATTTCTGTGGTGTTTCTGGATCGCTGATGTATAACAAGTAAAGTGATTTTCAATTCTTTTTAAGAAGTAGGAACTTAGATTGTGATCAAATTAAATAATTCATATTAAATTTTGTTTGATGGTGAAGAGCTACATAGCATTCCAGAATATCTGGTTTTCATTCTCAAAAGCCACAATTCAGTAACACTCTCAGTGCTTCATTTTCATATTGTCCTGACCCACATCTATGATTTATAGATATCAACATTCTCTCTCCCTATCAAGGATTATTTACTTAAGTGTGGAGAGAGAAATTAATGAATAAAAGTTCACCTAATGGGACTGACTCACTTACAGCTTGTATGGACAGTAAAGGATAAACATGAAGATTTCCCGCATCCTGTGCAATTGCTGCAACCCTTGAGTGAAAGTTATTTTAGTGCCACCCAAATACCTTCTGATGAAAATCCCAGTGAAGCAGCTACAATTCCATGGCTGTATTCAGTCTGACTCAATCAATCAGAACCGTTTGACAAAACATCTCATCAAAAAGTCTTCATCCAACAGAGTGCAGAACTCTATTGCTAGGCTTTCATTTGTGACAGAAAAGAATTTCCTCAGTTTCTTGCTCAAGATAGACGTTTTTTCCTTTGCTGGGTGTTTTTCTCCGAGTGTCTGGATTTAGCTGTAATACTGATTTTATTCAGCTGTTTCACCAGCTTTACTCCTGTGTGTGTAGAAAGTAAGAATAGAATGAAACTTTCCATCTTTCTCATTTTATGCCATACACCCTTTTCCTACACAGTGTAGGTACAACCCAAGGGTGCATGTTTAAAACAAGTACTGATCATAAGAGGGTAACCCCCCAGTGTATTCTATTCCTTGTTTCCCCTCACTCAAAAATAATTTGTTTTAGTTTTGCAGTGGAAATAGAAGCCTAGGCATCTTTTTGAAGATGCTCTTGGAGGAAATGAGGCCATAACAGAGAAGCTGATTAAATTTTTTTTGTGTCTGTTCACTGTGAAAGAATCTTTTTTTACAGGGACACATCAGAGGTTGTATCTCAAACAAATCCTTGTTTCAGAACAAAGTTGATATGAAGCACAGAAACCATTTCTCAGGATTCAGCCGAGTTTTAGCCTAATACTGAACTTCAACAGCACTGTACAGTTTCTCACATCAGCCTTTGTATCAGAAGATTGCAATGCTAACTCTAAGGGTTTCATGGAGTCCCAGAGATATCACTTACCAGAAAAACCTGACATGATATGAAAATCTGTAGAAGAAAATCTGAATAATGTACTGGCTAAACCAATACTGAAGAATAAAAATAGTAGGCATATAAGAAAACTAATACTCTATGGGAGAGTCAAGCAATATATTTATGCCCCACAAATCTGTTGGCATTGTTTGAGGAAACTGAGAAGGGTGTAGATGAATGTAATCCAGCTAATGACACTAATCTACAGGGGTGAAGGCTTTAAAAGTCTTTTCCAAAAGACTTTAACTGAAATGGGTAAAAAGGAAGGCATTCTCATGAACTACTAATGGACTAAAGCATAGGAAAAAGAAAAAAAAAAGCATGAATAAAACATTAGTTTTCAAAATGAAAAAAAAAATAGATATGCTGGGGTATCTTGGGTATCTTCACTCTAATGCATTCAAAAGTGATCTAGAAAGTGATTGGATATGAAGGAAATGGTGTGAAGGGTAAAATGAGAAGCTAATTGAAAACCATTGCAGAGGATTTCTTATAATAAAAAAGATTACCAATAAAAAAGCAGAATAAATTCTGATTTAGTAAAGGAAAGTAATGAGGGGAAAAAATTTCCAGAAGGTCCCTAATGACAAGCTGTAAAGCAGCTGCTACCACTCAGGAAAGAGATTCTGGAGTTATAATAGATAGATCTAAGGCAGTATCAGGTTGATTTTTATCAAACAGAGACTAGGATGTTAGGCATCCTCTTGAAAGGTATAGAGTATAGAGAACTGCCATACAGGCAGTTTTGATTCCCATGATTTCCTAATGAATGTGGTTGACTGAGAAAAGGAACAGAAAAATGTGACAAGCAGGAACCATCTGTTCAACCACAAGGAGACACTGTACATAACAACAGTCCTCAACTTATAAAAGACATGACTCTATGAAAACATGATAGTCAGGAGAGACATAAAGAGGTTGAATATAGAAAGATGATTCAATTTTGTCATAATATCAGAACTAAAAGAAGCAAATGAACACATATTTTGATCATACATTCCATAATGAACAGTGAAATTGATTGTTAAAAGATCTTGCTGATGGAAATGGGTTCAGGAAACAAACTCATTTAGACAGATGCACAACTATAAAGTGTGCTGGCTCTACTGTCCCTTCGTTGCTAACTGCTGTCCCCTTTCAAAAGGAAAATACTCAACTTTGGAGTTTTAATGTAGCACACAACAGCTGGGTTTGCAAGGTTTAAATGCACTGTCCAGGAGTTGTGCATCCTCATCTCCTTCAGAAGATCAAGAATTATAACTTCTTTAGAAGATCAAGAATTATTCTACATGTTTTGAACTTTTTTTCCCAAAAGTACCTAGTTCCTCTGAAGCTAATCTTATGTTCAGAGTGGTGGGAGACTTCTGGTTTCAATCAAGTTTCTGGCAAAATGCAGTACTTCACCTCCAATTTTCTTCAATATATGGTCTTGTCATATTTCCATGATCAATGATTTTAGGATTGTCTCAGACAGGCTTACAGTGTTCAGCTATGTAGTAATGTCTATCATTGTGCTGGGAGAAAAGGTTGAAAACTGAAAGATTTGTCAAGGAGCAGAGAATAGTTTCATTCAGTGACCTTGCAGCTGGGAACACTAAAAATGTCGGTATGGGAAAACTCCATTTATTATGCCTTGTGTTGCCTGTTTTTAGAAGAAGAATTCCCATGGAAAGATAACACACAACGCACTCTCCGACATGGCCAAAGCCTTTGTTCCAGTGAGGCAGGCAGTGAAGCCCCTGCCTCTGTAGGATGAGCTAAGGCAAACGGAGCCCGTGTCCCTGTGTGTCTGTGCCACCCAGCGCTGCTAGCGAGGTCACCAGATAAATCTACTCTTTGCATTTCGGCCGTGGTTGCCCTTGGTTACCTGGATGTGTGGATTCACACATTTTGAATTTTTTCTACCCATTTTTGAAAGCTAGACTAGTGCTTCTGACCAACTTTGGCCTAGCTGAATCTGGAGAGAGATTATGATAGATCTCCAAGAAGAATGATATGCCTTTTAGGATTGGTTTTCCTAAATATAGGAAAGGAAAAATCGCAAAGTGGAATGGAACAAAAGAATACAGTAAAAACATTAAAGAGTCAGGAGACTTTGATAATACAGAATCGTTGCATATTAAAATTCCATACCTAGATGCAATCAATATATATTAAATGTGTTGCATAAGGTATAATTGACCACTCAACCAGGACAATGAAAAAGACTGTGTAGTGCTGAAACCATTACATATATTGTAAGTATGGAATACTCAATAGTAGTAGAACTCACTTATTCTCAGTGGTAATTATTTGGATGAAGAAAAATTTTTTAAAGAAAAAGTGATGAGGATACTTAAATTTTTGACATTACAATGGCATTATGTTAGACATTATTGTTGGAACAATAAGAATTTTCAAAGGCAAAAATTAATCCCAAGCAACAAAGAACCTGGTAAATGTGTATCTGAAAATGATCCACCCTGTTACCATAGTTTAAAAACCAAAATATTCCCTACAGAAAATTTAGGTTCAAAAAAGAGAATTCCGTAAAAAGCTATGAGACAGGAAAGGGTAAAATACTTTTTGCTGTCAGGATAAGTGTTTAGAGACCCCTTTTTGATGGGCCAGACTAAGTCAAGATTATCTCTCGAGAAGAAATTGCTAGAAGGACAAGAAAAAGATGGCATACTTTTGATAGCAAAGTAAAGGAGGTTAACAGAATTACTAGATTCTTCAATCTGAAAGTGTGTTCAAATGGAGGGAATACAAAACTGATGATATAAATATAGGACTTCAATAACTAAAATAAATTCTATGCAATACAGAATGTTTTATAGGGATATATTAACACAATATATTTATATAATATAGATACACAGAAGTGTTAAAAATATGAAAATTCTAAACCATCATGTTAAATGTAAACCTAGAACAGGACAGACCAAAAAAAGGATTTTTGAGGAACACTTGAGAAAACAATTCAAATCTCCAAGGATGTTTTTCAAAACATTAGAAAAAGTAAAACTATTAAAATGCCCAACAGAAAATGAGATACAATGGCAGTAGTTAGGGGGCAAATTACCTTGGGTAGATTTCTGTGCCAGCATCCTTTTTTACAGGATGCTAATTTATGAAACAATGGCCCAAACTGAAGCATCAGCAAAACAGCCTTTGAAACAAATATATAAAATTCTTAAAAAGAATTAATTCAGAACAGAATTCTAAAATTTCCAATGGAATTCCATTAATTCTAAAAGAATTTAAATGTGAAATTGCTAGAAGTTGAGTACAGTGTTCAGTAAGTGGTAACTTATGTTGTTTTCGCTGTTAAAGAAATAGAAGCTATTTTGGAATGCCAGGTATGGTTTTTTAAAAAGGCATCCAAAAGTACTTATGGATCATCACTTTTGTTATTTCCAACATTTAAATTATGTGAGGTCTTGAGGCATATGTGGATGTATAAACAGATATGTTCTAATGAGCAATAAATCATGCCTCACAAATTTCTTAAAATTCTAAAAAAAAAAAAAAAGAAGTCCATGGAAATATTGTAAAGAATAATCTAGCTAGTGAAGTAGACTAAATTGCAGTTTTCCATAAAAGCTTAGACAAAGTTCTTTACCAGAAGGTGCTAAAAAATAGTGTGGTACAGGAGAAAGATCTGCTCGTATACAGGAAATTAGCTAAAAGGCAGGGAACAACATAGACAGGAGTGGAAGCATTCCCTAGGGCCAACTAATTTCTCTTTTTCACCATAATATGAGAGATTTGGAGAAGAGTGAAAAAAGAAGTGACAAAATTTCCTAAAATGTGACAAGCAACAATAAAACAAAGGGCAAACAACTGACGGACTCATCTTGGGGTATATTATCACTTAAGAAAGACTCCTGAGGCACTGTTGGTAGGTATTAAAATCTATTCTGCAAATCTCACTGTCAGGCAAAAAGAAAAAAGAGAAATATTAGGAGCTGTTAGGAAGAAAGAGAAAACAAAGAGAGACCATTGTTATGACACAGCCTAAATTCATGCCTCAAATGTCATTATGGTACAAAAAGTACCTATAAAGAAAAACATAAGAGCAAAAATATTTTTAGAGTTATTGAATTATTTATATTTCAGATAAAATAAATATCAAAGGCCACAACAGTTTAACAGAGAAATTGCTTTTGGGCACAGGGAGCAAGAGGAAACAGAAATCTGTTGGATAACCTAGACAAATCAGAGGGCTGGACAATCAGCAACCATATTTAATAAGGGTAAGTGTGAATTCTGCACCTGGCATGGGACAACTGTGGATGAATGTACAGACTGGGGAATGAGTGCCAGGGAAAGGGACCAGAGGGTCTGGTGGATGTCAAGATGAACATGAGCCAGCAGAGCCCTGGCAGCCAGGAGGGCCAACCCTGTCCTGCGGGCATCAGGCACAGCATCACTGGCCCGGCAAGGGAGAGGATTGTCCTGCTCTGCTCTGAGCTGGGGCAGACTCACCTCGAGTGCTGGGGGCAGTTTTGGTGCCACAATAAAAAAAAGGCATGAAACTGTTAGAGAGTGTCCAAAGGAGGGGCATGGAGATGGTGAAGGGCCTGGAGAGGAAGCCATGAGGACTGGCTGAGATCACTTGGTCTGTTCAGCCTGGAGAAAAAGGAGATTGAGGGGAGATCTCACTGCAGCCTACCTTGGGAGGGGAAAAGGAGGGGTAGGCATTAATCTTTTCTCTCTGGTGAGCACTGACAGGACCGAGGGTGTGGCCTGAAGTCTGGGGAGGTTTAGATTGGATATTTGAAAAGGTTCTTCACCCAGAGAATGTCTGGGCACTGGAACAGGCTCCCCAGGGAAGTGGTCACAGCACCAAGCCTGACAGAGTTCAAGAAGTGTTTGGACAATGCTCTCAGGCACATGGTGTGATTATTGGGGAAGGTGCTGTGCAGGGCCAGGAATTGGACTTCGATGATCCTTGAGGGTCCCTTTCAGCTCAGTTTATTCTGGGATTCTATGAACTGCAAAACTAACTTAGGAAGGAGTTAGGGGAACAATTTTTCAGCATTTGTTGTGCTATAGAAAGTAGGGATACCCAATGAAAAGTAAACAAGTTTAAAGCAAAACAAACCCACTGATTTTTAATATCGTACATAAATGGTGGCTTTCTG
>WBNO01029057.1:36586-57322 GCA_013400575.1 Peucedramus taeniatus | reverse complement strand
TTTTTTTTTTTTTTTTTAACCAGAGTATTGTCTTTAAAGAACAGTTAAAAATTAAAAAAGTAATGTCAGAGACTATTAAATAGGATGGTCCTGATGCAACCTCTGGTTCAGGGTGTCTCTAAACTGCAGACTGCCAAGAGCAAGAGTCAACACCATGAAAACTTTATTCCATTTTTTTGGCCTGTTTTTACATTTTTCCCCTAGCAATCCCTTATATGCTACTGTAAGAGACAGAAAAACAAAACTAGAATGGACCTCTGGCAGTTCTCTTAGGTAAACCTGTCTTGTGAATGTTGGGATTACATGTAGCCTCTCATTTGCTGCACAGATTTATTTTTAAATTTTATTTTTAACACATTTTCTTCAGTTATTATAGATTCAATGCAGCTGGCTGCCAGTTTAATTTAAAATAAAAAAAGAACAACAGAAGTATCTTCTTGATATTTCTTCCTTTTCACAGCTTTGAACTTCTGGATTTTACTCATGTTTTTGTTACAAAATGATAGCTCTAGACCATTGTTCTCTATGAGGACACTGGCAACTTGTATTAAATAGTTTTAATTCCCTCTAACTACTCCCCATAGCCCAAAACATTTTCTGAGATCCTAGGAAACACCATTTCTTTCCTCATTGATTTTTTCTTTACTATAAAACAGAGCATTGATTTTCTTCCTTCTGTCTTGTATTTCTAATGGCACGTAAATTAACAGGGTTCATTTGTATGCCACCTTACTGGGACTCCTTGTCAGACCAGCATCTCCAATAATAGAATGTAGGACCCTCCACTTAATCAGCAACCTGATAAATGCTGCACCAGTTGACAAGAACAATGGTTGGATTTGGTCTTCCTCTATACCCTTGAGCAAGACTCTTAATCTAGCCTGCCTTTTAATTCTATGTATACAGCATAGGGAAGCTGTTTATTTATGCCATACATGTTTGAAGATGATTCAGACCCATTAGTGAATGTTATGTGAGCTCAAACACCTCTCAGAGGCAGAACACACAATCCCATTATTTGGATTCAGAAGAATGAACATATCACAGTTTCACTGGCACAACCTCTCTCGTAGCTGCAGTAATCAATACATTCTTGAAGCTGTACTATTCATCCTCTCCTGCTGAAAAGTCTTCTACTTTACAGGTGCTATTCAGCATCACTAAATAAAATTTGATTTTACAGAATAAACAGGATTCTTAAACTCAAGAAGAATTTGTTACCACTTTGATTCTTATGAATTTCTTTCAGCTTCCTTGCTGTGTAACAGCTGCTAAACAGACCAACATTGCCATTATGCCTTATTAGATATACTCATGTTTTGTTATATACTCATGGCCTCTTCACTTAATATTTCTGTGACTCCCAGATACAAAGCAATGCTTTACTAGGATTTATTCATTTGCTCCCTTATCTTTACCTGGAGCATGTTCGGTTTTTTTGAAGAGCTTTTTGTTTGTTTTGGTTTGGCTTTTTTCCCCCCCTTCATTAATTTACAGTGACGCTGATGTATCCAGATGCCGAGCAAGCCAAAAGGACACAAAAGTGAGGGGTTTTGAAACAGTTGTGAAGACTACCCATGGCTCAGGAATTTGGCAATAAAATAAGGATGTTTTATATCTCAGGACAGTGTTTCTCAAACAAACAAGTCAGAACTGAGAGGTGGAAGAAACATTTCCAATAAACAAAGTTCTGTTCCTGCCAATATGCACTCTGCCAAAGGAAAACATCTGCAGAGCTGGATTTGCCCCTAGCCAGCGCTTAGAATCTGAATGAAGACCTAGTGTTACAGTATTCATTCATTCAGCACAACTCAAAGCCACATGGGAAGTGCATGAAGAAATAAAATCTGTTGACCGTGGCATTGGAGCTCTCCTCTTTAGAAAGACGAGTTTCTTTGCTGAGGGAGGACAGGTGTAGAACTACACGGTCTAGTTATAACAGCACTCGGAAATATATTGGCAAACAGGACTTCTGTCAAGCACCACTGGCCTGAAAATGTTCCTAAGCAAAATGCCAGGACCAGATTTTACAGACAGGTCTCCAGTAAATAACTTTAAAATATCTGTTCTTAAAGTAAATTGTTTCTAGAGCTGCATTTTCCTTATGCTTATGTTGTGCACTACTGCTATGGCTGATGTTCCTACACGTAGGGGTGAGAAGAGAATCCCATCCCTAAGGATGAGATGTGAAGATAATTAAATGCTCTATGTGATGGAAGAAAGCTTATTATTATTTTTCTGTAAATTTTTCAGTAAATTATGTATCAATTCAAAATGTTAAAGCGAATATAACAAAGTAAACCACATAGAAGAAATCAATGAAAAGTAAACTGATCTGTTCAGGCAAATTTACAGCACAATGACTAGCTTGTTTCAAAGGCAACTTTGCCAGTAAAATTGAGCATCAGGAGAAATGAGTACCACACAGTAGAAAAATACAGTGTAAGTGAATCATTCATACTTGACAGAATTTGCTGATTCTTCGAATGTCTTCTGAAATGTGTACTTAAAGAAATGAAAAGAAGTCTTCTAAGCTGCACTCTGATTGACAGAGAGCACTTTTTTTTTTCCAAGCAATAAACAAAACGCTTAGAGCTCACTAGCCACAAGTACTAATTAAACAGCTAATGAAAAAAGGCAGGCCTGAAAGTGAAAGAATCTCACTCACACACAAGCGTTCCGGAGAGATGTGTGATTTTCTGCAGTACCTGCCAAAGGAGGTGGGGAGCATGGAGCGAAATTCTTTTCAGGATGAGAACCATTCCATTGTAAAACTATTTATTTATTCAATTGCTTATGCTTGATACTGAACCAGGAAACTTTTACAGACCTCTTAATTTTTCAAGAATTGATTCAAATAGATTGTAAAACCATATTGATAAACTGTTGTGAAAGAGGTTGGAGATTTCCCTCATAGTAATGAAAATTAAATAAACCACTATTCACATAAACCATTACTGACATTATCTGACATCCCTAATTATATTTCTAGTAAAGCCAGTAGGAAACCAAATGGCACTAAAAGCTGAAAAATGTTCACATTTTGTGTACCTCAGCCAGTAGAACAGGAGAGCCATGTAGGCATGTTGATTTGTTATGCAGTTTAAAAGGATTTTTCCATATTATTCTGAAATGTTGTCTGAAGACTAAATTCCTAGCAATATTTAATTAAAGGGAAGCCATATATGACAGCTTTGTTAATGGGTAATGAAGCACTTCTTACAAGTGACTCTGACTGATGTGTTTAAGCCTTAGGTTTCTAAATGTTCGTAGCTACATAGAAAGCAGCTGTGTTGATGAAAATCTCTCAGGTATGAATAGTGAAACTGCTTGAAAATGTACTACCTTGTGCCTGCAATGAACAAAGAAGCAGATCTTTACCTGCTCACAGCAACAAATTAAACACATCTCAGCATAGCAGTGTACAACCCAGATAGACAATTGGAGATGTAATATTAAAATGACAGAGGAAAAAAGCAGATGAATAAAGAAAGGTATATTCCACAGGTCAGCAAGCTTACCTAAGGAAGTCTCTGTCCTGGGAGTGGAGACAGTTCAGGCTAAATAATCTCCTCTGATCTCTCCCCAGCAAGAAGTGTTTCCCCCCATTCATTCTATGGATAAACAACACACAATCACAACTTCAGTTTGGTTAAAATTGAAAGCAGTCAATTCATATGAAATGAATGAAGTCCACTTGCAACAAACTTCTGGGCTAAAGTGAGAGAATAATGTAACAGACAGAAAGGATCAGATTAACATGGTAGAACTTTGTAATAAAAGCAAGAAAGCTAGCAGCTGGGATGCCAGGCTGTGAGAAAGGGAAGGATCAACACTTTCTCATCTGAAGGGGGAAAAAAAAAAGAAAAAGAAAAAGAAAGAAATTACATAACACACTGCAGCGACTTTGATTTCTTCCTCTTCCTGGCCAGAAAATCCCTATGGGGAGGAAAAAAATCATAGTGAGCTTCATCCTGCTGTCCATAGGTAGTCAGAACAACAGGGCTCTGAAACTGAGATCAGGTCATTAAATTAGGGCATGAATACTTGTGCATTTCTCTCTGCCATGTAGGCTTCACAACTCAGATAGCACTAGGTATGTTTAAACTCCAGTCATCTCCCTGGGGTTGTCCCATGTAAAAAGATACACACTAAAACTCTGTAATCTTTTATATCTGTCTCTCAGGTCCTACAATTATAATTTCCAAATTTAAATTTGCATGAAATACTCAAACAACAACTCCATGACTGCAGTCTGCTGGGCATGGTCATAATTGTTCCTCTGTTGTTGTTGGCAGGGACACTTCATCTTCATGAACATCTTCATACCTTTTTTCCATTTTGATTTTGTGTAAAGGGGTCAAAGCAGAGCTGTGGATTAGCATGGGAGCTCTAACAGAATGGTGTCTCCTTGAATTAGGTAGAGTGCATGTATTTGCATTAATGTTCAGTATAAAAGGCACATGTCTTGCTATGTGAATGTGTTTGCGAAATCAAATAATTTCCATCTGACTGACAAACTCTATCCCAAAGAAAGTGCTCTGAATAATCCATTACATAAAAGGAAACAAAAGTGCAGCATATAAAAAGTGATGTATTTAAAGCTTGTTCATTTAAGAGACATTGGAACAAGAGCAGACATCTAATACTCTAGCTTTATACCTAGTCAAAGGCATTTGTGCTTTTCTGGCAGTAAACAATTTCAGGATGCTTTTGAAATGTCATTGAGCTTGGTTTGTACTCCTCAGAACTGCAGCTGTCTTTTACTGCCTAGCTGGTGCTGGGTGCTTGACTTCATTCACTTACATTTTCATTTCAGGTGCCCACCTTGAGAGTTCACTGGGTAGAAATTGTGAAGATACCATGCAAGTTGTAGACATTCACTGGCAAGTCTTGAAGCAAACTAACAAAATACTATTTTCCTCCAATACTCAGACTAAAAACTTGCATAATAATGGGATGTATCCTTTATTGAGCTTTAGTTTAGCAGCAATGGATTTTACAGTATAGTGCTTCCTGCTTCTGATAGCCTTAGAAGTCTCTGGGGAAATGCTTGTTTTCCTGATGTTTGTGATGGGTCCTCAGTCAGGAAGTTCAGAAGAAAAGAAGAAATTAAACAATTACCAAAGTTAACCCAACTAGACAATAATTTTATTCTCTATAATTATTTGCAGGCTTCTGCTCACTTAATGAAGTATGCAACAGCTTAGGGCTGTTTTAGGGATTAAGCTAGGGATTTTTAATTGATGGCCTGATCTGTACCTATCACAGCAAACAGTAAAGCTGACCTTCATTCACTTTTTCAGTGCATAGAGACACCCTTTTCTTTACTTGCTAACATTTCCAGCTATCAAGTAGAGAATCCGAAGAGTTTCAATAATTTATCTATACTTCTTGCATTCTCAAGTTTGAAAATTCACAAATTCAGCTACTGGTGGGCAAAAGGTGGAAGAGAAAGTATTTCCTTTTGGTAAAAAAAAACCCCAAAAGGCCTCTTTTTGAACAGCATCACAGACAAATCATGGCTTGAAGCCCAACCCTCATAAAGGTGAACATTTTTACTTCTGCAGAAGGCCAATTTTTGACTTGAGAAGTAGGATTTCATGAGAATTGCTTGCTAATGGTGCACAACAGATCAATACAGTCCCTTCTGCAGCATGTTTTGAAAGCATATGGCTTCCAAAAAGATGAATACAGTGTTTAGTACCCAAATCCAAGTACTGTCTTCCCCAATGAAATATCCAAACTCCTTCAGCTTTCTTTGAAGGTACCCTTCCTGTGCTAGACACATATGTGTGACTTGCCTGTGTTTTGTGCTGCTCTTCTCTTCATTACAGCTGACACAGCCCAAGACTCAGAAGTGGATGTTCCAAAGCCATATGCTCATTTCCTGAAAACTCAGCAAAATGCAAGGACTCAGGGATTTTGTGTGTGAACCAAAACATTGTTGTTCTTCTCCCCATGCCCCCAAAAAACCCCAAACAGCCCAGCACTTCAGGCCATATGCAGCATATGAGTTGGCACCAAAGTTGTGTTTGGCAAGATTTCTATGGATGCTACTTAAAATAAAACTGGAAAAAAAAGCACAACCTCAGCAGGCAAAGTTTTACACACAGCCTGGTTGAACAGTCTGTTGTAGAGGAACATATATCCTGAAAAATTTTAATATATTTATTCACTTTCAAATCATCTTCCTTTCTGAAATAGATATTAACCCTGTGTAATCTTGTTCTCTACAGAGAAGTGAATCTAGATTTCTTTAACATCAAAACCCCCCAAATTTGCCACACAAATCCTGCAGAAAGAGGGCAAAGGAGACCTTGCTTTGTGGAAAAAAATGCTCTCCTAATGTCTAGCCAAAGGTTTGTTAAATGGAAGCACTGACAAATTATTTTCCTTGTCACCAGGGCTCTGAAGTCACTAAGGGAGACGCGGTTTCTACCTTTTCTTTCTCTGCTGGGCAGAGGGCAGACAGGAAGCTTCCTTCATCAGCACTGCTCTGTGGTGTAGTTCACACAGCCTTTGGTACACACTGCATCTCCCTCTCCTTGCACTTGCAGGACAGCCTGGCTGCAGTGTGTGCCAGAGGCATAAATCTCTCCTCTGGTGCCATCACAGCAAGTTTATCAGATTTGCTTTTCCAGGAACCCCAGTTTGTCTTTATATTTTTAGTCCATCTGTGGAAGGCTACAAAACCAAGCAGACTGGCCAGCATCTCCTCGATATGAGGAGTGGGAGGGTGCCAAGGATATCCTTGTGTGGCTTGGAGACTTGGACTAGAGGAACAGAAAAAAGCACTGCTTAGCTCCTGACTCCCAGAACAGCAAAGAGTGTGCACGAGGAAATCAGAAGACATCCATTTCTGTACATGCAAACATCCCTGTGTTCAGTAAACAAAAAGCAGTGTGAAAAGCAGAGTCTTGACTTTTTAATATAAAGAAAGGAAAAATAATAATTAATCTTTAAAGTTGTGTATATATATATATATATAATGCATGCATTCATAATATTTATGTATGTAGAAATCTCTGTTATATGTGCAGATTTTTAATATTTCCATAAAAATCTGCACATATAATAGAGATGTCTACGTACAAAAATATATATTCATAATATAAAGATGTTTCATTTCTTTAGACATACTAAACATTCTTTCCCTAATGAGTACTTCTGTGCAGGAGAAAGTATTAAATAATGCAAATGAATAAATGTGTCCCAATTCCAAACAAACACAAGACTTCGAAATTATTCTGTTCAAAACTAGCCATGTTTTATGTAGCTGCATTTATGTATGTAGATTGGCATCTTTGTAATCTGTTTTAGAAAAAAATTGACTGTGATTGTACCTATATTCCATCATCTATTACAAGAACAGTGAGATAGATGACATTTTAGGTGGTGAAAGAAAGCACAGTACAGTTACATTTATCCCCTGATAAAATGTATTTTAGCAAATGTCTGTCAGGGCTTTCCAGTCATGATTTTACTAAAATCCAGAAGTTTGTTTAAATTTCTGAGAGACAACTGAGCTCCTCTGGTTCTTCAGCATGCGCTCTCAGACTTTGCAAGGAATCAGAATGAAGGATTTCTGTCTTAACAGCTGCAAGCTCAGAGCAGATGTGTGTATTTCCCAACTCTGCTCAGCAGCGTTCAGTGCATGAATCACAGAATCACAGAATCATTAAGGTTGGGAAAGACCTCTAAGATCACTGAGTCCAGCTATTAACCCAGCACCCCTATGTTCACCACTAAACTCTGTTGCCAAGTGTCACATCCACAAGTGTTTTGAACACTATTCCAGTGCATGAACACCCTTTCAGGGGACAAATTTTTCCTACTACCTAATCAAAACCTCCCCTGGTGTAACTGGAGGCCATGTCCTGTACCTTGAGCACAGCATTCCTTTAGCTCTCCCTGCTTTATCTCTCCCCTTCCACAGATTCTCACAGCCACTCTAGTGATCCCCAGGAAAATAGGAATCTTAGCTCTGCATCCATGGGAGAAAGTTTCCCCTCATGGGGCTTTCTACCTGGGAAACACAGCTACCCCACACTGTAGAATGTCTCGCTGCAAAGATGTGTACCATGGGACTAAGGGAGGTCTGAAATTGAGACTTTAAAATGCTGATCATTTAGCTGTTCCTCCCTGGTGACATCAGGGCAGCAATTTTGCAAGTGTTCAAAAAATGCAGAAGAAAAGGACATTTATGGATGTGTGGTCCGTAACTGTCTCTGAGGTGATCTGGCAAGGAACACAGAGTTATCAGTTATATTTATCTTGTTTCTTCATTTTGTGATTGAAATTTTATGAACAAATGGTTGATTCTGAGTAGCAATTGTGTGTCATAAGAAAGATACCAGTGTTAATTGAGGCCAGTGATCTGCTAGATCAACTGGAAGAACCTGCTTAGAGCTCATCATACTGCCATACTTATGGCAGTAATCAGTAGTCATTAGATAGTCTCTAATGACTATTGATAGAAGGAATACAAAGAGGAGACACGTTTAAACACAATAACCTATTAATTTTCTAGGGCTGTGGTATTATCAAGACCTTTAAGTGAATGGCAATAAATAGGTCTAACTGGTAACTCCAAATATATCACACTTTATTAATTTAGAGGCTGAGGTGCTTTATATATGCACATTTAAAGGGAAGCAACACTGCAGAGCAAAACCAAGGTGATGAGTTGCAGGGTGCATTGCCTAGGGCTGGCAGGGCTGGGTGATTCTGGTCTTTGTGCACAAGCCTCAGCTCTTGGGCTGTGCAGCTTGGATGCTTTGAGCTGCACAAGCTCTTGCTCTACCATCCCAGATCATCTTCAAATAACCCCACCTTGTCCCCTCTCTTTTCCCTCCTCTTGAACTGGAAGTGAGCTGCACCACACTGCACGAATGCCATAGCAGAGAACAACCCCTTCCCTTGGGCCTAGCCTGCAAGGAATGAGGGAAGGAAGGAGATTTTATCCTGATGATGCTGTGAACCAGGGAAGCAAGCCAAGGTTTAAAGCAACAGCTGTCATGGCTGACCTGCCAGCCCAGAGCAGCCATCTGTGACTGACCAGCTGCCACATACACTGAGACCATGAACATAAAAACATGCTTCCCTACTTTTTCTATATTGTATCTTTTGCTATTGTGTCTGTTTTGTCAAATGTGAGAAAATTATCTCTGTTCTCACAGCACTCAACTTGAAAAGTCAGTAACACAGCCTTCTTTCTAGCTTTTTTTTACAGCCTAGGAGACTGTCTGGCAGCCTCTTTAGGCCAAAGGGGCTTGCATAAGCTTCAGTAGCTCGTCTTGCATTACTACTCAGCTCCAGTTTCAGAATTAATTGTGACTTGATTTTGGTTTCGCCTTTCTTAAGTGTTGTACTTTAAATAGTTCCTTAAGGGAATGTGTGTTTTATAGCCTCTTCTGGTAGAAAAAGTAAATTGAAAAATTTATATTCAAAGGCTGAACCTTGTTGATTAATATTTTAGGAAAAAACAAGATTTCACAATTTTAGCTCTCTAGATCTTGTTTTTTCTTTAAAATTAATTCCTGATTAGTTTATACAGTATCAAGGAACTGTCTGTTATTGAAGATGAAGTTTCAACTTGCAGAAACACAGGAACTAGTTATATGAAAAATAAACAACACTACTTACCAGAAAAACTTTAGCAGCCGGTAATGCCTTCTTCTCTCTTTGCAGGTTGGATTTCAGGAGGTGAACATCTACTTGCCATATAATTTCCCTTTTGCCTTGTCTGATGATGCCTGCTATCATGTCTCCACCAACAGGTAATTCTCACACAGCTGCTCAGGAAAGGAGACTTGCTCTACAAAGCTCACTGCACTAGAATAAAGCAGGTGCAAATCCATGGTATGTCCTGTGTGTGGGTAGGAAAGGTATGAAATCAAGCACATAAAGAGAGGTCCATAGAGAGTTACTGATGAAGGGCAGAGGAGAGAGCTTTGCTTTCTTACCTTTAAGCAACTAATCAGTGCATTCAGCTGGCCTCTATATGTTCTCAGTATCACAATATTCTGCCCTCCAAATCTCAGGTGTCTTCAGGACAAACTGTCTCCAGTCCCTAGGCTAGTCCAGAACTCATAATTCCTTCATTCTTTAGTAGCCAGTTAGGGAAGACCATCCTTGAATATTGGGACAAAAAGACAGTGGTGTTGCATGGTGTTGCACACTATTGCAGAGAGGCGTCAGCTTGGAGTGATTTCCCATTTAGGGATAGAAGACCGAGTGCAGGAGGTATTGCTGGGAATGTATTTCCTGCCAAAAATGGGATCCTTGTTTTGCACATCTTCTATATACCCAACTGTCATGGGAGGAATTGTGGATAGAAACCTCAGGCAAATGAAAGTTTTTATTTTTTTTAAGCTTAGCATTTCCCTTTCCAGTATCAGAGAATGTCATGATTACCTCCTCTTTGGAGACCCAGTTTTCCTGAAGTTTTAGGTGAATATTTTGAGTACTTAAAGTAGCTCTGTTGTTGCTCTTTCCTTGTTGGCTAACATCACAGAGCAACTAGCTTTACACAGAGGGATTTGCTGAAGCTCAGTAGCATATCACTTTATTTCATGGCTTTTCTTTCCTTCCTCCTTTTTTTTTTTTAATGAGCAAAGATAGCTTATAAAATGTGTGAAGGACTGATAATAATGTAAGCTATGGGGATTAATTCAACTACAGTTCATGAAAACCCCTTTAATTTTTTTTTTTTTTTTTTTTTTTTTTTTTTTTTTTTTTTTTTTTTTTTTTTTTGTGTTTTTTTTTTTTTTTTTTTGTTAATGGGTGCATATTTAGTGCTTATGTGCTCCCATGGAGAAAACATACTATGCAATCAAAAGAAAATGGAAGGGATTTTCCAGATGCCCTGCTCCTCTCCAAATGGTGCCAGCCTCTCTCCTGCTGCTGGTCTGAGGTGGCCATGTTCACAAGGCAATGCCATGGCACACACATGTGGCACACATGAGCATCATTCCCCACCTTCAGAGGTGCTGCCCTGCACAGTCTCGTCCTCATTTGATCTCCACTGAGCTCCTTTACCATCAAACAATGCTAGATATTTAAGAAGTTAAAGGCTTGCAGTACTATTAATATGGAAAAGCCCATAGCACTTTCAAAAGAGTTCTCCTTGCCTGAGGAAATGTTTTATGGCTAGCAGACCAGAGACTGGACTCTCTAGAAATGTAGCCCTCTTGTAGTAACACTGCTGCAGCCTTTAGGCTTTGCAATCATGGTTAAATGGAAATAGAGATCCAGACAGAATCTATATCTGAAACTTTTATTTTGCTCTAATATAATTACAGACTCATTTTTTCCCCCAATATTTTCATACTGCTTGTAGCAAAACAATGAAATAGCTATAAAATGACAACATTTTACTATATGCTATGGTATGTTTGTCAGATAGGAGACCAAACCCACCCTAATCTTGTTTTAAGATCTGGTTTTTAGATTTTTTGAAGTAGAATTGTCCGAGAAGAGTGTTTCCCATACTTACATCTGAAATAGCTCTACTAACAGGAATTCACCTGTCAGTTTTGTCACGTCAATTTTGGTCCAAGAAGACTTGGTTGATCTTGACTATTTTTATTATAGAAGGATTCACTAGTTATTTGATAATAACGTCTACAACTAGGAAAAAAGTTACAGTGTATTAATTCCATTATTAATGAAGTTATTGACCCAAGCTTTAGGTGAATTTGTTAGTCATTACTTATGTTGCATATTTTTTCCTGTTCATTGCAAATAAAGTATTTCTAGAGGAGCGTGGTGACTCAGAAAGATCCTGCTTTTGGTTTATCTTAATTTTCATTCTTTCATAATCCCATGTGTTCTCTCTGATAAACCTTAAATGAGACAGTTTGCACTTTGTACCATAGAGCCACCAGAGAAAAATAGTCAGGCTATTTTTCAAACTCCAGTGTTTATGCATTTGAAAAAAGAGTGAATTAAAATTAAAAAAAATGTTACTTTGATAAAGTCTTAATAGAAAGCTAAGAAAATGCAAAATAAATGAGAGCTGTTAGAAATGAATTATTAAACCTCTCAAGCTGAAAAGTTAGTCAGCTAGGATGTGGGGGACATGGTCTCAAATAACTGCTTATTTCATTTTCCTAGTGACTGTTTGCATTAAAGCAGCAATAGAAATGACACTAGAGGTTGATTAATAAGACATCTGAGAGGATGAAAGCTCACATTCAAGTCCCTATTTTTAAAGTAAATTGCTTTTTCTTTTTGTTCCACACCTTGAATTAAAACAAAAACATTTCCTATAAGTTGGAATTGTTGCTCCAAATTTACTGAAAATATTGAAATAAGTAGCTTATATCTCCATCTTTCTTAAAATATCAAAATAAGTAGCCTATATCTCCATCTTTCTTAAAATGTGTGTGAGCATTTGTATTGTTTATTGTAAATATTTATAACAATATTTAGGCCCAATATCAGTGCTGGCTCCACCAGTGTAGGATGGCCACAATAAATTTATTTTCTCTTGCAGTTTTGATACAAACTTAATAATTTCAAAGTTCTGGGAAAACTGAGGATAAGAGACACTGTATTATATTTGCAATAATTGCATTGCAAGTGTTTGCTGAAAATCTGAGAATTCAGCATATCATCAAGGTAGAATATATAAGGAAAAAATGTGGCCATAATCATCTAGATAATAAAATAAATGTGTTCTGACAAGAGGAATGGCCCATGGCACTATATTTGTTATAAATGCCAGCTAAAGGATGAACCAGCTAAAGCCATTTGCAAACCCTCTGTATACAAGCAATCCAATTGTTGTAAAGTGAAAATAGAAATATGCCTGGAAGTGTGCTTAGCATTTTTATAGGATTTAATCAAGGTATAAACATTTTACAGAGAAGGTTTCTTCATAAATACTGCATAATAGTCTCATACAAATATTATGATATTTTCTCAGATATCATGTTCTACATATTTTATCTTCATGGCCTTCAGTAGCTACTGTTATTCCAAATCATACTGTTTTCCTCTGCAGGAATGCACTAATAGGATTTTCTTCTTCTTGCCTGAGAGTCATGATTTTAACATTGGTAATTTCAGGAAACTGTGAATACACTTTGTGAACTAAAATTAGATGTGTGTTTATGTGAGTGCTTGGCATGTACAAATAACCAAGACATACTACGTTATCACTGGATAAAATCACAGTCTTCACTAAATATTACTGTCTGAGGACTCTGTCAAACTGAATGTATACACATTTTTATAATTTTCTTTTTGATATAAATTCAGGCCCGTACTCTTCTGACAACAATTTCTTAAAGCATAGAACTTTTAGAAGTAGTTCATAGCTATAGAAGACTATGAGAACCCTAAGGAAAACCTGCATATGTATTAAAATGAGATGAACATGTTTCAGCATATATACTATTTATTAGGCAGCTGTATAGTAAAAGGCTTTAATTGATCTGTGCAGAAAAAACATTTATAGAATGTGAGAGGGAGCTGGGACACTTGTCTCTCTGGCGCAGGTGCAAGGCTTCATTTAAATTTTATTTAATGCAGAGGCATTCTCTTGTAGCTTTATAAATAACCTGTATTAAACATATTCTTTCCCTCCTTCGTTAATTATTGCAGTTTTGAGGCTGCCTTCTGTGCCTGAAGTTTTTTGCTTTGGAGTTCATGGCTCCCATATTCCCTTGTGCTGGGATTATGCTGTTTCACTGTGCAGCCGTGATGAGCAGGACTATTAATAGCTCGCTCCCTCATGCTGCACTTACTGGGAACTTGTGAACAGCCAGAAGAAATGCGGCGGCGCAGCGCTACGTGTCCTTCTGCTACGGCCTTTTATCTTTCCTCTGTACTCAACACAGTGCAAAGCACCTTTACTCTGCTCTTCCACATAGCTGGTGGGCCCTCACAAGAAGAGGCATGCCACTCAGAGCACCTGTGAGAATTCAAAGCTCTGGTCACACGTTTAGTTGCTATGCCTAGTGGGATCAAACTGCTTTGCTTACAAAATAATTATTTACTTTTTCTTGCCTGCAACGAGGGTTGCTTCTGAGCACATTCAGAGCTGGCAACAAGCTCTCAGGAGCAGCTAAACACGCAGGACCTTCTTCTCCACAATGCTCAGGCACCCTACAAAGCCAGAGTGACTGCTGCTGCTTTGCTCAGATAAGGGATAGAAGCAGGATGGGGAATAAATGGCAGCCTCATTCCAGTGCTTCCCAGCAGTAATCACAACCTTTTTCCTACCCTCATGCCATCAGGAGATGCAAAAGGCTCATCTGCTCTGGAGTTACCCGGAACCTCGTTGTCCCGAGCAGCCTTGGCCTGCTGCCATAGGAACCACCCAACTCTGGCCATCCCACCCAGCCCACCCTCTTCCTGCTCAGGTGATGCTTGAATATCTTCTGCAGCTAGGACCCCATGTTGCCTACCTGCCTAAAAACACCTGAGACACATCTACGGCTGACACAGGTCCCTCTGGATCTTCCCTCTTTGTTGTGCCAGCTCTGACTTTGCAGGCCAATGTACACACATAGAGAAACTTGCTGAAATCCACCTTTTTTCAGCCGTCTTGTTCAAGGAATTAGGATGTGGTTAAGCTTTTGTTAATTAACCTACTGGGAGTATCAGAATTCATTTAACTATCTATTCCTCTCAGGATCATTTTGCTGCAAAGCTGGAATTCAACTATTGGTTACCTGATAGGAGAACAGGTGATTTTTGAAGATGGCACTGAGGGATAAGTGCCCTTTAGCTTGCTCTCAGTAGGAGAGATACCTCCCTTCTGCAGTCTTCTTACCTCACATGTAGCTGGATAACTGGGAAACTGATTGACCAATTTGCCTCTTAAAATGGAGAAATTACATGGAAAAAGGTGCTAAAGGCTGTATAATCTTGGAGGTGGGACAGCAGGAGCAGAATGTGGAGACTGTCCTCCCTTAATGGGGTATAACAGGCCTAAACTGGAGAGTGGGAAAACCTCTGGTTTTCTCAATATGCTGAGCTGATGCATTGAAAGATTACAAGGAATAACTTTGCAAGAGTATTTTCACAAGCATCTGAAGAACAAATCCCCCTTTAAAATAGAAGATAAAATAAATCCATGATGGTATAGAGACTGAAGAACTGGGATGTAGAGAGAAAAGTTTCCCTTCAGCCATTTTAAGTCATTCCCATGGTTATCTGTCAGCTGTGATTCCCTTGTTTTTCATATCTCTTGAACACCTATTTTACTATTTATTTGGTTGGTTTTACAACTATTTGGTTGGTTTGCAGAGAGGTAGGGAGCATCCTGAAACTCAGGAAACACTTAGCTGAGGAATCCCAGGGAATAAGACACCAGACCCTACGTTTTCTAGGAAAGTGTGCCATGCTTTGAAGAAGCCAGGTGTGCATAGCAGCCTCATTCAGCAGCCTCATTGACATGCTTCTCTTTTTTTCACCTTTTTTTTCACAGACAAGCCAGGCAGGTTCCACTTTCAATAGCTGACTTTGAAGCTATTAGTGGCTTTTTGAGCTTCACTCTCTAAGGGATGCAGCAAGAGCACCTGAGCAGTGACTTCTGATGAGCAAGTAGGAAATGAGAGCTTTTGCAGTAGCCATCATGGTCAGGGTAAGAACTTGGCAGACAAAGTCTTTCATCTGTCTCAAGCCAAAGCATCATTTCCCACACACATTGAGACCTGAAATACAAGTTTTTTGTCCTTTCTCAAGTGAACCTGAGCATGCAGCCTGCTGCTGCTTTAGCAGGAATAATAGTGCCCAGAAAGAGAGTTTACAAATCATCCTTTGATGAACTCAAAGTCCTACACCATGCACCAAGACATGGGCAGAAATTTTTAATGCCAGGTCTCAATGCAGGCAGTAAATGATTCCTTGTTTTTGACTCATAAATATGAGAAATGAGGCACCAGTGAATCTAACTAAACCAGACACCTTTTATAACTTATTTTGAATTAATATCTTTCTATCCTTCCCCTCCTCCTCAAGTTAGGTTCTTACTGCAGTTCATTTACAATTTTAAGTGTATGGTAAATGTGATTAGCTTCAGAAAAAGAGCTGATGATGCTCAATGAAAGAAGAATATTCTTCACTTTGGGGAAAGAAAGGGAGTTTGTGTGTGGGACTGTGGTGGAATATTCAGGGGGGTTTCAAGACTGTTAATGATTTTTTCCTCTTCTTATTCAAAGCTTTTCTTTTCACAGGGGTAATATTCAATTAGAAAACTCCTATGGAGCAGAGGGGGAAACCAGCAGGCAAGGAGTCAAAATCTCTGCAATCAGCACTGATAAAGGGCTGTTATTTTGACAAATGGGATAAAAATAAAAAACATAAAAAGCTGCAGCAGGAGGCCTGAAACGGATGCTGAGCACTCTCCTTACTCAGGGAGGATGTGTTTGCCATGGTAAGTCATGCATGATTGTTGGAGGCGATATTCTTTGATTTGTTACTGCCTTTTATCTTATTAGCAGTTACTGTAGTTTGAAATGTGTTAAGCAGAGCAATGCTCTGTGCATGTTATGCTTTCAAGGGTTTGGCTGCAGCATTTTGAATCATTTCACAGGCCTTCTGTGTTGAAAAGAGTGACAAATGGCTCAGTGGTTTGTGTTTTGATGTCTGCTCTGGCCTAAAAGAGCATAAAAACCAGGTACAGATGATGTAGGCTCAGTTCAGCACATATTGACCGATGTTTCATGGGCCGTATCTTTATTTGTTCGAAGCATCAGGGATCTACAGGGCATCATATCTGACATTTGGCTCTCTGCTCTTTACCACATTTCAGAGCCTCTAGGATGGCCAACAGGTTGCCCAAAGCAGTTTCCGGGGGCTCATTGAAGTGCAGTGACAGGGGAAATACACCTCTGGAATATTACAAGTCTAGCACAATCACTTTGCAGCACTGGCCTGCAACATGCAAACCTAGCACCATTTGCCACAGAAGAGGAATTGTACATGCCCTAGGAGCTTTTGTAAAGCAGCCCAAACTAACACTGCATACATACAGAGAGCAGTGCAGAAAAGCCAGGAGGGTGGATGCAGTGAGCTACATCCCAGACACTTGCAGCTATTAGCATGCTGAAATAAACTGGATTAATTCTGCAGCCACAAGTTCTCAAAAGTTTGGTCTGGACAATTAGATAAAATGTAGATTCATCCTTATCCAGATTTTCTGGGAAAGCTGTATACTTCTAATGGTTAGGACATCAGAGTGTCCTATAGCTTCATTTCTTGCTTCACTTGTCCTGTGCTGCAATGTCTGATAAACCTGTTCAATTCTCATTGTTGAGGCTTTTTATCTGTAAAGCAGGATTAAAATACTTACTACCATCTCCTGAAGCACATGATGGATGCATGCAGCTCAGGATGGAGACAATGATGAATTGTCTTTGTGAGCCAATTTAGAACTGAAACAGCTTTCTGTGGACTTACTATGTCCAGTAATATCACATACAATCAAAGACTGGCCTAATCTACAGAACCAACTTGTTTGGAAAACACTGGATTTTTCCACTCAATGTGAATACCTTGTTAAACTTCTCACATACATTTTAATCCTAAAGAAGTAGTAGCATGTTGATACTAGTCTACTTACCAGACTGTGATACAATATTCATTACAAAGTGATCAAAACCAATCATACAGATATTATCTACTGAGGAGACAAAAGCCCTGAAAAACAGTAAGAGATTAGCAGCTCTGCTATATATGGAGTATGATGATGACAAAAGCCAGCTAATTATTGCAGTTATGCCTCAATAATTTATAAAGTCAGCCATTTCCCCAAAAGATCTATAGGTCTCTTTTGACTCTTCAAGGGAAGAATAAATGTCTCGCAAATAAAAGTCTAGGTTTTCCACAGAGGGGTTCAAATGCATGGTTAATGCTGATCTCCTGTCCTTTGAGAGAGTAGAATTTACTGAAAATTTACATGGCTGTTTGAATGAACATCCTGAATTTTGGGCTATGCCTCTGGTCTCCAAAAAGGCTGACCTTGGAAAACAGAAAGTTTTGTGTCCCAGAATAGTTTTCTGCAACCCACTTGTAAGCCATAAACAAAAATGATAATACCCTAATATTATACCCATAAAAATATGGCCCTGAAATTTTCAGAACTGTTTAGTGTTTAAATATCCAGATATCAAGGTTTAACTTTGCAGAAGGTCCTAACCCTTTGCTCCTGAAAAACTTCTGACCTTATCTGGTATCTCCAGTTCTTCATATAAAACTATAAAATTATTACTAACCTCTTTTTTCTTTTTCTTTTTCTTTTTTTTTTTTTTTAGCTGAAGGAAATCACAGCCTAATTTGAAGCGTAATATAAAGATAAGCCAGTCTATGAAGTCTCAAGGTTTAATATGGTTGCACAATTTCATTTCACACTAATCAGTCATCTTTGCTATCTTGGAAAGCAGGTAAGAGAGTTCACTGAGCAGTTACCTGCTTCAGCTTTTAGGAGAACATTGAAACAATTAAAATCATATACCAGTGAAATGTGTGTGCAGACATTCAGCTGAATGCGATTTAGGAAATTAAAGTGTTATAAAACCCCTAGGGACAAAGGCATTAGTGTTCAACAGTGTTTATAACAGACTTGTTTCCCGGCTGCACCTGGTGCCAGATTAGACCTTTTATGTCTCATGCCACTTGTGTGCAGTGGGCTGATATCTGTACATGCATGTGATGCTCCAAAGAGGCATCAGGAATGCAAAGAATGAGAATTGAGGTAATTTTCTGTGTTCAGGTAAGGCTGTCTTGCAGTAGTGTGTGGTTTGTTGTGATGCTTCCTTCCTCTTTCCCATCACTGCACTTCAGTGTGATAAGGAAAGGCCTCTCTGGCCAGTTTACACTTCTCTTCACCCTAGAGAGATCACAGTTGGAAAAGACCTTCAAGATCTCTGAGTTCAGCTGTTAATCCAGCATTTCCAAGGCCACCACTAAACCATGTACCCCACTGCTACATGTGCATGTCTGACACCACCACTTCCCTGGGCAACCTGTTCCAATTTTTAGACAATCCTTTCAGTGAAGAATTTTTTCTTAATATCCAATCTAAACATCATCATTACAGCTTATTCACCACTGGAAAGGGATATATTAGGTTTGGATGAAGAAAATTTCTTCAAAGCCAAGGCTGAAATTTTCACTGAGTTTATTGAAAAAATCCCATCACTTTGGAGTCAAATAATTGTGGAACACCATCACTTTCAAATTGCCCTTTTCCAGCTAAAATTTCCCTTAGTAGATGGTGTTTAGGAATCGTATTTCCTAATTTAGCGTTCCCACTCAAACTACTGCAAACCACAGGCCATGTTCTCACTCCCTGCCCCCTCTCCCCCACCCCTGCAGTGGGGCTAGAGAGGAGAACTGGAAACACAGAAGGTGAAGATCATGAGTTGATATAAGATCAATTTACTGGAAACAGCAATGAGATAAGGAAAGAAACAGTGACAGCCACAATACCAGGGCACAAGAAAAGAATGGTGATTGCTCACCATGGAAACCCCTAACAACAAACATCCAACAACAGTGACAGATCCCTCTGGTTTGGGACCATCACCATGCAAGCAACCCCTTCTTCCCAAAAGAGAGTCCTTTCCCTCCCCTCCTCCTGCTCCTCTCCCCACCTCCCCTCCCAGCAGTGATGTGAGGTTGTACACAGCAATCTCTGGGTCCCTATCAGGGCCCCCCCAGCTTCTGCAAAAATTAACCCTACGCTGGCCTGAACCTCTCATGGAAGCCTACTCTTCCTTTCCAACAGTAGGGAGTAAGAATTCAATTTCCTCTTTCAATCGTCACAGCTAAGAAGTTGCAAGAAAGTATGCAGTTTTATCCTGTATTCTAGGAATACTATATTTACATGAGAGAAAATAAGACTTATAATTGTAGGTCTACTTTCATACAATGTCTAAGAGTATGTACATTATTGTTTGCTCAAAGAATTCAAGTTATCAAAAAAAAAAAATGATAGCTATGAGGTAAAATACAAACTAATAAAATATGTGTGATGGGTGGCAAAATATAGACATTTCAGGCAGACAGCCTGAAAATTCAAAATTCTTAGCAAATGCAGCAATACATCCTATTAGTAACAGAACTCACTAGGAGAAGGACTTCAGGTTATGGTAAGCACCCTTAGGTGAAATGAGCATCCACAGATTTTCCTTTTTTCAGCTCTGCTACAGCTCACCTTTGATAATTTATTCCCACCCAGTCTCCAGCACATTGTGCCCAGTCATCCATACAAACATAAAGCAAACAAAAACTTGTAATAAATTAATCACGCCATTTCTCCCGTCTCCAAGGCAGAAGAAAAGGGACTAGCTGTTATCTCTATTTCAAAACACTTGGGTGACAGCCACATAAGTGTTTTAAGGTAAATAAGTGAAGAGCAGCTTCATTAAAGGAAGGAAACTCTATTGAAATGCACAGGTGCAGTCCAGAACTTTGACTGCACACTAGGAAGAGTTTTATTCAAAGTTTGCTATCAGGAGCTTTTGCTGCAGCTGGCCCAGGCATGCTTACACATTACTTCTCTTCTGTCACATTTAGCTGTCTCCTTCCTACTGAGCACCATTAATCGCACTGATGTTCCACCAGTAAAAAAAAGAGAGGGTAAGTTTCTGGTACCTAAGGATGCCACACCATCCTGTAACCTGAAAATCAGCCTGAAGAAGCAGAAAATGCAATCAGCACAAGCACAAAATAAACTAATTTATGATTTTGGCTTTATTATGCCACAAAAAAAAA
>WBNO01029057.1:0-36518 GCA_013400575.1 Peucedramus taeniatus | reverse complement strand
AAAAACAGTGAGAAAGGGAGATATAAAAGGCTCAAAATAATATTTGTCCCAAACTTTCAACTGAGCAAATTTTTCCTTGTGGCACTAAAGAGAGGACAAGTATGGTCAGGATGGTGTCTTCACCTGGTTCTCAGGCATGCAAAAGCTGTCTGTTTTATGACTGCAGCCTGCTTAGCCCCTGCAGAGGGAGCAGGAACACCTCATTATCAGAGATGGGAGATTTGCAAGCAGGAATCTTGGATGAGATGCACCTAATTAGACAAGACTCTTTCTCTCCATCATCAGAAAGTGAGAATGGACTGAAGGATTTTTACCATTGGCAATGTGTTCTGAATGAAAGCCTAATGTGTATTTTATTGTAGCATATTCTGTAGGAAATGCATATGAAAGCCATTGCTGGCAGCCAGTCCTGCCTGTGCAGACATTGCATAATCAAGGCCAGAAGCCCTAGGGGCCTGACAGTCAGTCACTTTAAAAAAATCCTGCTGTTTCACTGCACTTTAGAGAAGATTTTGTAACTTTTGCTTTGATTACTTTCCTAAGGAAAATCCCCTATCATTTTTCCATTGTTCCTGATCTTGCTGGTTTTTTTCCCACTGAACAGGGTTTCGAAAGTAGACATTAATTTTAAATAATTCACTTACTCCTACTGCTGTGCAGTTTGCCTTAAACTCCATTTCTATGCCCAGAGCTATGCTCAGGGCAAGAGAAAACTTCTAATTATTTGGACAGTTTTGCTCTTTAATTATAGAAGATCTTTGGCTAGAATGACATTTTCAAGAAACGAGGAGAGGCTTGTTAAAGAAAGATAACAAAAGAACCCACAAAACCCAAAAGGCTGAAATCTTTATGTATTCCTTGTTTTGATATGCTACCCATTATGGTAGTGTTGAAGCAGGTTTAAAGCCTGAGGTGTTGGAGGGAGAATAACATGGTATGTTGGAGTGTGTGAGAAGTACTGCTACTGTCAACACTGATTTTTCTATTCTCTGAGCTCAGTGTTAGGATATCCTAAGAACTGTTCTCAGTTTGTTTAATGTCCTTGCAGGTTTGGCTAAATCCTTAAAAAAATAGAATGGTAGAGATCTGTGGAAATGGGATGGTGACTAAGATATTTTACATGTCAGCCCTCCTCTCTTATTTCTCATGCAAGGGGCTTTCATTTCCTGGGAAGATTCCCTGCTGACTTTTACTCTCTGTCTGTCTAAGTACCATTTGGGCATCCTTCTCTTTTTCTTCCTCCTCACTCTCTTCAGTTTAACTCCCAGTGACCTGCCATTGTCCATACTGCTCCACCTTTCCAGTGTCCTGCCTGTTGAAACTTCCTCTATATTGTGTCCATTCCATGTTCTTTGCTCTTCCTCAGTTTGTTTCACAGGATGAGATCACCATGCCTAAAAAAAAAAAAAAAAAGTTCATTCCTTTTTGAATAGAGATGCAGGAAGTGCTTCCAACCTAAGCTCAGCACTTCCAGAATCACATCATCTTCCTACTTCTTGAACTGAAGATAGCACTGGAGAGGGAAACTCATCCTATGAAACAATGAATTATCTCATCAACTTCAAAATGAGTCAGCTCTACTGGAAATACTCACTCCAGATTGCAGCTTGGAGCAGTAACTCCCCACAAGTTAACTGTGTGCTGCTGGGAATGTGGCAGCAGTTCCTGGCACTTGGAAAGGTTTTCAGACAGAGGCAGTATCATACAGACACACACAGGTGTTATATGGAAGCTTCCAAGCCACAGCAGCTTTGGCACAGACCCTGATGGTACTTTTCATGACACTGTAGGCACTAGAAAAGGACCGAGGTTCATGGAGCACATAGCTCTGAAAAGTTAACACATGATGATACCTGACATGAAAGGATTATCAAGCTTAGGCACCACAAAAATATGAGCATATTCTGCCACAAAACATGTTCATATAAGGAAAAAGATTCCACTCAGGAATTAAGTAGACTGCAATTGGATATTCCAGATTGTATCAGTTGTAAAGTGTTTAACATGCTCCAAGTACTTACGCAAGCTGAGCTGAAGCCTGCCTTGTAACACATAGTGCCATCTCTAAAGACAATATTAAAGCAGCTGCCCAGCTCTGGAGTTACTACCTCCAGGAGCTCAATAACTGCTTACTGTGTAGCATTTTGTTCAGGTTTGTGAGAAGCAGGTCTATTAGTGATTCCAGAAGCTCACTGCATTCAGGCCAGCTGCTGTGAGCATCACGCTGCTTCACCCACTTCTGGGATGGTCCTGGGAGGGATGTGTCTACCTGCAGGCTCTGGAGAGGGTGATGCTAACTACATCTGCTGCTGTCCTTTGGGGTTTCACTTGCAATCCCTGCTTGGCTGATATTTATCAAGTTATAATCTCCACCCTATCAAAGACTGTTGTCAGTTTAGAGTCTCTCTGTAACTTCCCTTTCCCCATAGATATATCCTTTCCTTATCTAGAAACTTTTCCTTCCAGATCTTGCACACTTACCTTCCTAATCACTTGCTGACTTTGTTTTCTATACCCAGGGATTATGCTGATCCCCAAATACATCACTTTGCTGACATTAGGCATGGCTGGATTTTTTCCCAAATACATGTCATGGATCCTTCACTGGTATTTTTGCCACAGCATATGCTACCAGCTGATTATATTAAATAGAGGCAACCACCAAACAAGTAGAGTAGAGGCAGCAATTCTCCAGAGGCTGCCTTCTGATTCTTCAGCTGAGAGCTAAATTCCAAGAGTAAATAATAATTAACTGAAAGTAATTAATGTAATAAAACTGCTGCAAATGGTACAATTTCATATCTGCATAAGCATCCTGTGCTTGATCTGGCACTTCCCTCTTGGTACAGTGATGGATTCATAGTCCCGAGATCAAAGCATCTATATTTTCTTCTGGTTTAAAGCTTCAATTTTAAAGGAAAAGTTTTAAAAAGCTCCTCTGCAATTAAAAAAAATTAACACAAATAATTACCTTTAACTAGAACCAAGAAGAACTGACTTCATATATAAAACTATACATGTAGCCAAACAGGTTGTCTTCTCACATCAAGTTTAGCTCAGGAATTTAATTCTGTACTTAATAGAAGGTTATATCTTTCCACAGGTTTTTCTGATGAGATTCTGAAGCTTTTAAATCTAAGATAATCTTCTAAGCAAAGACTAAGAAAAATAATAAGGAATGGGATGCAGTAAGGCAATTACACAAAGATTCAGGATTACAGAGGCTTTATTACTATTTCTTTCCTACATCCTCCCCCTCATCATCAGGTGGATAAAGGGTTGTAAAAGATGTGTGCAAGGGAAAAAGAGAAGGAAGAGGATAGTTTCTTTGCTCCTCCAGCCAAATCAGTACTTGTTAGTACAGCTCCTTGGGGATTAAAACTGGATCAACTTCTCTGTTGCTTATTTTAGAGTCAGCCTTTGCCAAACTGCTGTGCTGTTTTCCCATTTTGCTGTTCTCCATAAAATCCTCACATTTTCCCTTCTCAGAGAACTGCTTCTGAGAAATCATGACTCAGCCAAAATGCTTTAGAAAATTAAAAATTAAGGACTTTGGAGTATTTTGACTAAGCCAAATGGGTCATCATGGAGCACCCTGCCCCAGCATGGCAGATCCCCTGCTCCCCCTCTTCTCCTCTGTCCATCCCTCATTTTAGTGTCATTCACAGACTTGAAAAATTGGACAGGTTATTAATAAAGAAATTAAACAATGCTGGACGCAGTGTTTGTCCCTGAGGGATGTCACTTGTTATAGGGCTGAGTTTTGGGACACTAATGAACACTGTTTGAGCCTGATGGTTCAGCCAGTTTTCCATCCACCTTGTGGTTCACTTATCCAGACAAGAATCCATCACTTGGGCTATAGGGACCCTATGAAAGAGACTTGAATTTCAACGCTTGGCATGGATGTTTTGTTGCAGAAAGGCTGTATACTGATTTTGAATATCATATGAGTTTATGTATCATATCTAGGTCTGGATGTCAAGCTACTTTTAGGGACTATGACTTCCTTTTAAAATATCCTTTGAGCTTTGTCTGCTTTGCTTCAGGCTTCTGGAATCAGCCTCACTTGGTTGATACATCTGCTAACCAGACCTTCACCCAGCTTATGGAGACTGGGAGCAAGAAAGGGCAGAGACAGTGCCCTGGAAGCCTCACAGTTTGGGAGTACGAGGCAACAGGTGGAGAAGTGAGTCTTCTGCTTAAAACCCAAGACACAGCATGTTTTGCTCTGGAGTTCAAGACTACTGCTGCACCACTGGACTTGGACTTTTTTCTCATACATACTCCTAGCAAAGAGAAAACTTCAAGAACTTTAGCCACTGCTATAGCAGTAGACTCAGGTATTTGGAGAAGTTGATCTACAAATAGAGGGGATGGTGAAAGGTAAAAAACAACCTGAAAATGGACCGTGAGAGATGGAAGCCAACATCTACCTGTTTATAAAGGAAACTCATGTAAGATGAGTAAGACTCTACTAAATTCCTTAGGGAACATCTGCATGAGAGCATGGTTTTCCATTAAATTATTTCTCTAGAAGAGTTCAGCAGACCACAGAACACCAAAACAAGAGCATTTTCTTGTCAGCTTCAGATGTGACAAAATGTAGGAGAGAGCTTTCTCTTGGAAGCTAATGAACTTGGAAACATCCAAGGAATGAAACACCCACAGGAATGAAAGGTAGAAGAAACCAACTCACCTCTTACAGCTTTTATGTAATATTGTTCCTTGTTGACAGCCATGAAGGGTCTGAACCTGCAACTGCATGTCAAGGTAAGTCACAAGAATTTGAAGTTTTCCTACTGCTTTTTACAAGCAGACAATGTGTGGAGGTGGACCTTCCTTATAGGTATGCCACTCCTTTTTACAGAATAAGAGGAAGGCTCATAATATCATGAGGCACCTGTGAGTTTACAGAGGTTAATGAGATTAAATCAGTGTTGCTGTTCAGATCCTCTTTTGATTTCCTTTTGATTTCCTTTGTTCCATGGTTCTATAAAGGCCAGCCTCTCTTAGAGAGATATAAAACTATAAACAAGGTCAAGTGCAGAGAAATGCAATATATTTGTTTTGTTATGCCCTAAAATACATATGGGATTGATTTCTGTTTCACCTCAACTATTTTAGTGGTGCTAATTTAAAACAAAAAATCATTCAATCTTATCCTGAGAGACTTAAGAAGGATCATGACTTGTAGGAAGGAGTTAATCCACTGTAATCATAACTGTGGGGTCAGAATAACACCCATCAATTTAAGACTCCACATTTATCATTTTCAAGACGTAAAATTTCATATTGAAACCCCCATTCATTTAATTACTAAGGATCCAGTGGTCCTTAAATGTCCTCCTGACTCATTGTTACATTTTACCCACTAATGTGATTCCTTCGCAGGTGTGATGGGATAGCCCTGAAATAGTGCTGCCAGTTCTTGCAAGAACTCAGGACTGAAGCTTGTCATGTCTGCTTGTGGGAAGATTTCTTAAACTGCCTGTAGCTTTGTTTTACTTGTTTTAGCTCTGACAACAATTTTTTCTCATAGACCAGGTGTTTCTGGCTAATTTGGTTTACTTTTGTTTTTCTCTGTTACAGCCATCGTTATATTTAGGTAGCAGTAATAAGCAGTTACTCTATGCAGAATGAGGTATTTATGGTTCTGCAGTGGAATTCTCTTGCTCAGTTTACATCCATTCCAGGTGATTATTTCATTATGCATGGATCCTTGGGATTCTTGGTTAACAGCAACATCTGCTATAAAGGCTTTTTAAAAGCTTTGTTTTTCTGAAGATAAAATCTCTATCTCAAGTATGTAGAGGGGGAAGAAATTTTTTTATTGTTGAAAAAGAAAATTTTAATTATAATAATATATTCTGTCTTTAATCCTGAAGCAAAGGACCCAATTCAGAATCTTCCTTAGAGAACATTTGCATGAGAGCATGGTTTTCCATTAAATTAATATTGATCATGTTCACAGTCTGGAATTAAGTGGATAATTCTTTTCCATGCTTGTACAACTCCCATCTGTACAGAAAAAATTGATAACTGTATTCTAAGAATGAAAGTAAATAATACATGTAGTCAGTATGAGATCAAATAAAGGTTGAGCTATGGGCACTCCATTCCGTCTTCAAATCTGTAGTTTTTCAAATGAGGTGGGTGTGTGGAAGTGGATTCTCCTCTGAGCTCTTGTCTTAATAGCATCATCAATGATGATAGTACCAATGACCATCTTGTAATCACTACATTTCAAACGGTTTAGTTTATGTGGTTGATAGAAGAAATCTCTATTTATCTTCATTCATGCTCTAAGGACTACATTTCAGCAGATCACTTCTACTTGGCTAAAGGTGTGTACAAACTGACATAGAAATAAAGTTTACATAACTATATATGCTTTTGTGAGAAGAATCATTGATTAAAACTGATTGATAAATTAAGATTTGCTAGTTTGTTTTGATCCAGCCTCACACCTTTCAAGTATCAATGATTCTGTATGCATTTACTATGTTATTTGCCCTACTTTTCAGTGTGGCTGTATTAAAAAGAAGAAAGACGTGCAGTGCAATAGAGGCAGTATAGCGTGCTAATTTTTGAGACCAAAACCATAGATACCACTCTCACCACTTCTGCAAGATAAATGGAAAATCATTTACTGTCATTGGTTTCATGCTATGATTTACTTGACTATGAGAAAACTAAATACCTATGTACAGAGTATATAAAGGAAATCAGGAACATTTAAAATGGTTTAATGTGCAGTAAATAAAAACTAAAATTATGAAAAGACACTTAAGATGTTACCACTGTGGTTTTGCAGAAACAATAATGAAAATAATGGTTAGACTATTGTCTTAGAGGCATTTTCCAACCTAAATGATTCTATGATTCTATGAAAAGCTGTCCCACAACTAAGAAAAGCAACACACAGAATGCTGGAAAAGAACTGCATTTTTGTGCTAGAGCCATCAGCAGGCCCTGTAATGCCAGCAAGAGTGAGCTGGGAGACCATGGCATAGAAGAAAACTATGCACTTTTCACCCTCTATGACCATACACAAAATGTAGCTTAAAAAATTCATGCTGACAGCACCTTCACTGTAAGCACAGACAGAAGTATGTTCTACCTGCAAGATTAAAACCAAAAAATCTCTGGTTACAAAACTGGCCACAGAAACCTACAGATTAAGTTCTGTGTGCCAGGATATGTTGTTTCCATCAGTTGCTGTCATAAGGTAATGGGTCTTGTTACATTAAAACTGACCACAACATGTAGCACATGCAACCTATAATGAGGCTTTCTTGTGTTGCTTGGGTTTTGGAAATAGCCTATTAAATCTTGTGTGTGTGTTTCCATCCATGCATCATAGACCATAAATCACTCAAACACAGCATTTTTCATTACACAACTGGAAAAATTTAACACACCAGGGATTTTCATGCGTAATGAACAGGTTTTTTTGTTCTTATATAGCACCAAAGTAGAGGAGAAAGCAAGTACATTTTAATGTATGGAATGAATACATGGAGTTTTATACTACTGTAGGGTGCTTGAAATAGGTTTTGCTAAAGTGATGGGATCAAAACAACTCAACTGGGGAGAGGAATGGGATGATAATTTAGGAAAGGAATTCAAACCCCCAAAATGCTTTTCAAAAGAAGAATGCTTGTAATTTTTAAAGAATTTAGAACTAAAATTCAGTTATACTCATTTTGAGAATAATAAACATAGTGGACAGAGACAGTGTTATCTCAAAATAGATTTCCAAATACATTAGAACATACAATCTTGGTTTTTGTCACAAAGTTTCACAATAATATTATCTGTACTTCTGCAGACCCTCTGTTTATTGGGACTGTTAAATTTTATGTTTAGTTTATCATGACACAAATCTGACATGGTCAGAAATCACTCAAATTAATGAAATTGCATAAAGCACTGCCTTCTAGGTCACAAACAAAATCAGCCTGCGGGCTTGGGAAGCACAGTGTGCTACATCAAGATTTCTATTTTATTTCTCTGCAAGAGAAATTTCTTCTTGGCTAAGTGCTGTTTGTTTTCATGTTTATGTGGATAAGTACAAAGAAGCTTAGTCACATCTGTGAGGCAATGGAATCAGTGCATAACACAGCACAAACCATGGAAGCAGAGGGTTAAATGCTGTCTTTTGGAGGTTCAGGTTTAGGTCTGGCAGAGACTAGCGCCCAAAGGAGCAGCCACTGTGTCCTGCAGAGCTTTTTCTGTATTCCCACATGCCAGGGCTGGCATTCATGCGGCTATGCTTCTTGAGGAATCACAGTCTTCTTCTGCAATCTTCTTCAGGAACCACATTCACCCTGAACAACTTCCCCCTGCTTAGCTTTCACCTTACACCATTTTAATCAGTTCACTCTGAAGCCACATGAACATTAGCTCCAGTATAAAGGCAAGAGTAGAAATGACCTTTTCAGCAGCAGCACAAACATATGACAGATTAAACTGACTGGAATATAAGTCAGTTCTTCTGTCAGTTTCCAATTATTTCTAATGGGTTAATAAATATATAATTCTCAATCCAAAAAGACTGTAACTGGGCCTGTCCTAGGATAGTAAGTATAACTCTGCCAAATAAAATTCCAAGTTACACGTGTCTTGAAAATCAAGATTCATATTCATTTCAAAAAGAAAGTTACACTGGACTTCATAAAAAACACCACATCTTAGTTACAGAGTCTGTTACCAGTAGATTTATAAAGTAGCCTTTTTCTGTACATTTAGCAGGAGGGAAAAATACAGGGCATGTGTGTACTTGTTACTGTCCATGTTGCTGACTTTCTTGTTCTACATCCTTCTGACCACTTGTATTGTACATATTACAGGATATTACAGGATATTTGTAAAGTGACAAAACCAAACACTATTAGTGTAATATTAGGACAATAAATGAGAACCTGCCAGATCAAGGCAAACCTTGGCAATTAGATCTAAGTCAATCTGGCAAATCCTACTAAACTGAAAGACAAAATACTAAGGAGATGCAGTCAATGGAAGGAAATAATCATATAAACTACATCTCATTGAATTCTACCATTATATTTGTATGGCACCAATGCAGCTCAAACTTAAATGTTCAGCCATCAGACTATAAACCCTTCCACAGCTTGCTGAAAGCCACTTCTTTAGAACAGATAGAATTTATTTCCTTATTTTGAATTTTTAGAAAGTCTCTCAATGGTCTGTGGGCAGTGAAATACAGCCCCTCCACAGGCAGGATCATGAACTAACATGGAATTTCCTTTAACTGAACATAAATTATACACATAATAAAATAAAGAGAAAACATCCAACTGCCCTGAGAAAAACAGCATTACATCCACAGGTCAGGAGTCCCTGCTACCTCCAGGGTAGCAGAGGCAAAGCAAGGCTTGGGGAAAAGATCTTTCTCAAACTCACCCCAAACACACAGGATTACCAAAGGCCTCAAACCACTTGAGTGAAAAATTAATTCTTTTCCAAAACACCAAGACAAAAGTAGTTAACAGCATTTAAGGAGGCAAGAACCAAGAAAAAGCAACCAACAACAGAATAAGTCCAAACATTTAGTGGTTTTGGGGAAAAGAAATGGCAGTCTCTACAACTAAATTGCAGTGATACATAACAGCTCCCTGGGGCTGCAGGTAGTTGGCTCTTCCAGGCTTAAAGACCTAGCAAATATAACTAAAAGGAGAGGTGGAAAAGAAAGAGGCAGTAGTAATCCATCAAAGAAAAGTGAGTGTTTTTTTATAAGCACTCTAATACCTGCTTGTGAAGAGAGTTAGTATACTATTACCATGAAAAACTACCCAACATATTTGCTTTAACTTGGGTTGTGCTTATCCACTCTCTTGAAGGAGACGTAGTTTGAGTTGCATCAAATTCATCAAAGCACCTTTGAAAATCTATTTCAGATGTTTAATATTATTTAAAATAATATTGCACACATGCTTACATAGTTTGGACCAGATTTCTGTGCTGCACCCCTTCAGCTCATGTAAATATACAGATATTAGCTATAAATTTGGTTAGCTGTGCTTTTACAGAAAACAGAGATGAGTGTTTATTATTTGCCTTGAGATTCCATTCAGGTTTTACAAAAGGATTTTATGAATGATCCAAAGTCCCAGAATTCCATCATTGAACTGCTGACATCACCTGTTCTATCCTGAGGAAAAGGTGATCTATCTCTGTCTGCTTTACAGGTTTACCTCTATTGGCCTTTCTTGCTAGAATGCTCAAGGGAAGTATGTGACCAGAACCTTGCTTTTAGGTGCACTTATGAAAAAGCACATTTAGTTCAAAGTGCATTAAGGAAATGTTGTTGTTGTTTTTCCCGCAGGCATTTATAGTAACTATTCTCAGTAATCTAATTCAATTGAGCTCAGTTGGTGCATTCACATTTTTGAAAGCTGTATCTTTGAAGAATTTGGTCTTATATAATAAAAAAAAATCCTCTCTTAAAATAGATTATCAAAATAAAGTAGGCAGACAGGTTTAAAACTTGGTATTTGTGGAGTATACTAAAAAAATCCTTAAACTTTCAGGGAACTTTAGACTTCCATCTTGTAACAGTTTTGCAGGGGGCTCTAACAGAATTCAAGGCATTACTTCAGAACATTGCTCTAAAAACAATAAAAAGGTTCCTCTTCAAGTCTGGTTCTCAGTGTTGTATGAAACGACAATGTAAACAACTGGTAACAGGAGTGGTACATCAACTGGTACATGAACTACAATGGCATGAGTGTTAGCATATATCTAAGCTATCCATTTATTTTCTTTAAAGCACTATGCATCTCAATAATTTTCAGATAATGTAGATCTTTATTAGAAATTCTTGGGGGTTTTATTTTGCTTTTCTCAACTGGTAAACTCATAAGAGATCAAACTCTCTTTAAAGAGGTAGCTCTACTAGGTGGAGGTTCTGTTTGAGCAGTTGCATTCACCTAATTAGTCTGTTCTAAGGTTTTTTCGCTTGCTGGAAAAAAACATTATGTACTTAAATAGTTTGTAGCTACTGCAAGTTACAAGGTCTATCAGGTGTCAAGGACTCTATAGAGGTTGGCAATGCTGCATCCTTTACATTACTTAGTCAATGCAACGAATTTTTCCTCCTATTTTTCTTGGTTAAGGACAGTGATGCTTTTTATTCAGATGAGCTGACCATATTACTTTCTGTTCCATAGCTCTGGAAAGCATTCTTTCCTATTTGCATGTCACATTGTGTGTCTGTCTCATTATTTCAGTAGTACACCAATGACCAAACATTGTAAATGCTACACTCTGTAAAAGAACACAATGACTGCATCTGCATTGAAAATCTTTCCTGGTTGCCACAATAAAGGATTCATTTTGATCTCACTATGGAGAAACATATTTTAAAATGGACTATTAGAAATCTTGTAAAAAAGGAAAAAGCACCTATTTAGTGAAGCAAATGAAAACACTCCTATTGATTTAATTAAAATGGAAGTGGACCCTCTTTTCTCATTATCCATTGGTAGGAGACCCTGTTGTTTGTATTGAATACTACTGCAAACCACAAGTACTTTTATTGGAATCTCTGTAGGACCATTTATGTTGTGCAATAATCTACTCCACATGAATAAAGGCATCAAAATTACCTTGATCATTTGATCAAAGGCAGTGTATACTTAGGGACATTCACAGAAGTTCTGGAACAAAGAATTTTTCATATTATTTTGAACCCAGTGACTGAAATTTAGGACTTCTTAGAACTTTGCAAACACTAATTACCAAAATTCCTTTTCATCCTCTCTCAAGAAAACTTTTTACTTCTATAAAGTGATTAAAAGTATGCCATTCTTAAAAACTTGGACAAAAAGCAAACAGAACTCTTAGGAGCTGGATATTTCTCTTATGGTCTGTGCAAGTTACAGAGAATAAGCATCTATAGGCTGGATACATTTCCCTGACATATACAGTCATGTCACTGTAGCAGAGCTGTCTGTGGTAACCCACTATCCTCGTGGTCATTCTCTTTCTGTCACCAGAGGCCTCATGGACCACTCAATGAAGATCTTAAAACAACAGTGTTCATCCTACAGTGCTGAAACCAGCAGCTGTGTATCTTAGTGGTTGTTGTATGGGCAACACTTTAAAGGAATAACCTCTCCTAGTTAAACTCATCATTACATTAGGGAAGAACTGTTGATTCAACATTTTACTAGAAATTTCTGAGAGATGTGGAGCTAAATCTCTTATTTCTAGATATGCCACAACATCCCTATCTCCCAGGTACCATTTGATAACTCAGTGGATTTTGCATGTCCTCCTTAAATACTGTGATACAGTTGGGCAAGAAGCCTACATTTAACTGATAAAAGTCTTCTTGTCAGCTCCTTTTAGAATTCTTCGCCTTTTCTCCAGCTACAGATAAAAGTATTCCGTTTTTTTTTGAAATCAGACTCAAAGAGTACAATGAAAATCTGAGACAGATATAAAAATTTGAGGCTTCTTTTTTAAAAAAAATATTATGTACCAAGCCGCATGGAAAAGTTCTGGACCAGAGAATAAGTTAGTACACAATGTGTAGTATTATCTTTGCTGATGATAGTAAGATAATAAACAAAATCCAGAGAATACAAGAAGTGGAAGGATATGTGTGTGCACACGCATGTGAATGTTTGTTGTGTCTATGTATACATGTTTTATTCCTGCTATGTCATTAAAGATACTTAGAGTATTTGACTTTCTCATTTATTTCTTTTTTTCTTGATGACTCATGTCTAAATCTCTGCAGCCACTATTCTATTTTCTGGCTGAAACAAATTGTTCTGCTTTTTTTTTTTTTTTTAATACGCAGTGTTTTTAATACAAGTTCTTTGATCAGTTTCACTTTCCGTGGGCAGGTTTCTAAAACAGTTGTTCCTGGAAATCAACCAGAGCTATAATTAATATATGAGAAATGCCCCAGGATACTTTCTTATTTTTCTGCACTGCAAACAAAGTGTTTGATAGGGTTTTTTTAAAATATTCATGTATCTGGGATCAGAATAGAATGTGGGAATAAGAGAAGAGGCTGCAGTGGTTAATTTTGGGTGAGAAAAATTTAATACAAAAGAAACCTAAACCTAGAAGGGAAAGGAATTTCTAAAGTTTGAGGTTTGAATATTCTGGGTAGAAAGAAAAAAAAGTGGTTTTTTACTTTATTATTTGGTTAACCACTCTATGTCATTTACTGAGAAAATGTGCTGCTAGATGGCCATGAGATATTTCTCACACTATGTAAAATTTACAATCATATTTTTTAAAATTACTATTTACAGACAGAAATCAAGTAAAATAGTAAAATATTGAAAAAATAAAAATCTGGAAAGATCCAATTATGTTTTCTCTCTTCCAAGTGTATTGGCTGGACAAGAGCCATCTCTGTAGCCCCCCTGCTACCAAAACTTGGCCACACAAACCCAATACACCAAGAATGACTACAAGAGATCAGAGACAGCATTTTCACAATCTAGTGACAAATCTCTGGTACTAAAGCTTCGCTGATATTTTGGAGGAAGATTAAGAAATCCTTCAGTAATCAGTTACAGATAAATATGCTTTAAGGTTACAATATTTCTGTCTTTGAAGGTGTTTCTCAAAAATGTCTTCAAAATTAAAATAATCAAATTCCAAATCTGATTCTGAAAGACACGGTATTTTATCAATTGAAGTGTCCATTTAAAATAAGAATAACATCAGCAACACCATCGATTAGTATTCTGTTAAGCTTCTCATGTCATTTATATTGAGAATGAATTGAACAAACAATGGTATTTTCAAATATTTAGTGCACATCTATGCCTATTCATAGCTTTTCATAGTTACTGGAGCTTGAAAATGAATTCTTAGGAAATGAACAACTTCTGGTAAGGTCTTTGTTATCACAGACAGGAATAAACAAAGTCTCAGTAGGTAGGAATTCTTACATAAATTTCTTTTCATCTTACCTGCCCATGCATGCCGCTCCTATTCATATGGGATTGCAGGATGGAGGTAAATACAGGTGTATGTATCTATGCAACTGTAGCTATATCTTTATCTGTCTACCTATAGCTATATATCTTGATACATATATGCACACCTCTCTTTTTTACATTGAGGGTTGTCAAACACCATAACAGATTACCTGAAACCATTATGGAGTTTCTGTGGAGATATTTATAATGTAACTTGACGTGGTCCTGGAAAAGCTGCTCTAGCTGACTCTGCTTGAGAGACTGACTTAACTGATTTCCAAAGATCCCTTCAATTTAAACTCTTCTTTGATTCTCTGTGATATATGTTAATGGATAACTTCTATGAATCAAGTTGCCGAATTAGTCAATCTTGATGCCATAATTTTGCTTCATAGAACAGTTTACTGAAAGTCTCACATCTTATAGTTCTCACTGCTCATTTCTGAACACTCCTTATTTCTTTATCCTTTTCCAGATTGACTCTGAGGAGAGTGTTCCATTGATTTCCAATGGGATATTTGTGTGCTTTATATCCTATTCATTATCCATCTTACGAAGTTGTCTTTCCTTAATTGCTGCTGTGGAGTACAGAGTTCTTCAGTTTGAGCTGTCTGCAATGATAATTACTATTTATTCTTTCCATGAATCTTTACATGTAGGTACTTTAAAGCAATTTACATGGAAATATGTCTTAAACATCAGTTTTTCCAATTTGAAGGTTTCAAACTAGAAGGAAAAAGAGATGAAATAATTTTATCACATCGGTAGCACATCTCTTAAACATGTCAGGATCTTTTATTTTAAACTAAATATTTGATTTTGTTGATTTCCTTCAAAAAGCAGGAAAATCTTAGAAACATACAGTCAAAGTATTACTTCATTTATATTATATTTTATCTTTTTATACTGTATTTTATCCTCATGTATTGTCCTCAAACCTGCTGAAATTCATGCATCTCAGTTAGTTTCAGAAAGTTGAGACCTGTCTGATTTGATTGTCTACTTATGAAGCAAGGATGGAAGAGATTCAGATTAACAGAACTTTGATGCCAGACAAAGCCATCATTACATAAATGAAAGATGTTTCTTGATACCTCAAGGGGGGCATTTCTAACATCACCAAAAGTACCAACAGAAATTTCACACACTAATTGAGGGCAATATGAACCTGCAACATGAGAAATTCTTCCCAATCAAATTATACAGGAGGTTAGTTCAGGATAATGTTTAGCTTTGAGCTCTTATGCACTTTTTCCTCTTGCACAAGGGTCACTTTGTGGATGTGATAGAGGCCTTAGCCTTCTTTGCTGAAGTCATTACCCAGGGCCTGTATTGAAGACTAATCACCTCTGAAACTGTACCAGGCAGGATGGATATATTCAAATTGATGCAAAAAGAGTATAAGCAGCCACGAATATATGTTAGCTCTAATGGTGAAATAATGGAATCTTATAATATCCTTTATTCTGCCGAAGCCTTGTTGCCTAATGGACTGATTCTGCTCTGATGCCAAGCGCAACACAGACCTTAACAACAGCTGTAGGAATGCCTCCAACATGATAGAATTGCACTGTAAATTTTATAGTCTTTTCTGTGCTGCAAAAAAAAAGCTGTATTTCTTTTTCTAAACCATTACTAACATCAGTAAATAGGTTTGAATGCCTCCTACAAAATAATAAAACTTAATCACTTTTATGTGGATTCACTGAAGGGATGAACAAAAATGTTCAGAATTGGCCATCTTAGCCTCTAGTCACCAGCTAGTAAGGATGATATGGTTGCTAAAAGTTGACATGTTCAGAGAGATTGAACAGCATCATAGAAAATTCCATGAAGGGTTATTAAACAGACACTTAAAATGTCTAGCTGAAGAAATCCCTAAGTACAAATGTTTGAAGGCTGCAGAGTATTTTCAAGAAGTATCACTGCTTACTTTTCCTATTCTTACACTTAACCTTATATATCTTCTATTGACCATGGCCTTGACTGTTCAGCTCAATAGGTATTTGGTGCGATCTATTCTTATTTTAGAAAAAAAGGATTGACAGTTTTCAAGAAAATGATTTGTATTGTTCTTATTTCCTTCTTCTTAAAAAAAAAAAAAAATTAAAATAAAAAAATAAAAAAAAAAATCAGCTGGTGGAAATCTCATGGTATGTCTATTTCAAGAAAATCCAGGAGAACAGGACTTGAGTTAGTGAATTTACAAGCACAGAGCCCTCTCTAGTTTAATTAGTCTTCTTCTACTGTGAATAAAAACCAAAACATCGATACTACTCATTAGGAGTAACCAAATGGTATACTGGTAGAGCTTCTTTTTTTAAATTAGAATTCTCAGATTAGCCATCTGACCTAATTCATAGTAAGAATTTTACTCTTAAAAGAGTATTTAGAGGTTTAAGGCCTATGTCTGTAGCTAGCATGTTAATTGAAATGATGGTTACCAAGGATAAAACCAGAAGTGTCTAGGATATCATGAAGTAGAATAAAAACAACATGGCTTCTGCAAAGGAAAATCTCATTTCTTAGTTTTTTTTAATTTAAGTTCTTTGAATAGATCTATCAACAGTAGATGAAGAAAAAATATTTCACATAATTTAGTAAAACTACTTAAGAGCCTTTGGCATGGTCCTGAGTAAGATTCTATAAAAAAAACAGACCAAAACTACCAACTACATCCTGTGGAGCATCAAGAACTGCATTGCTAGCTAGTTGAGGGAGGTGATTGTCCCACTCTACATGTGCTGGCCAAACCTCAACTCAAGTGTTGTGTGCAGTTTTGGGTGCCTCAGAAGGACATCAAGTCACAGTAATGTGACCAGAGCAGGTCAACCAAGATATTGAAAGGCCTCAAGGGCACGACTTACAAAGAACTGCTGAGGTCGCTTGGTTTGTTCAGCTTGAAGAAGAGGAGGCTGAGGGTGACCTCATTGCAGCCCTCCAGGGGGGCAGTGGCAGAGCATGTGCTGATCTCCTCTCTCTGGTGACCAAAAGTAGGACCCAAGAAAACAGAATGAAGCTCAGGGGCGGTTCATATGTGACATTAGGAAAAAGTTCTTCTCTGAGAGGGGAGTCAGGCACTGAAACAGCCTCACCAGTGAAGTGGTCATGGCACCAGGTCTGTCAGAGTTCAAGTGTCTGGGTGATGCTCACAGTCATATCTTTTAGTTTTAGGGCAGTTCAGCAAGGAGCAGGGAGCTGGTGATCCTTATGGGTGCTCTCCATCTTGAGATATTCTGTGATTCTACGAAATAAAATAATCTTGAAAGGAATTGTCATGAAGAAAACACGATCATGAAGAAAAGGCCAAAGAGCACAATGACCAGTTAAAACCCAAACCAAAGCCACTAACTGAACACAGCAAAGACTTTACTGCAGTCAAACTTTTATTGTTTAATACTGGACAATAGTTTTAAAAGAATTGTCAAACAGGACTGGCTCTACTTACTGAAGATTGCAGATACTACAAAGTAATTTAAGTCAGGAAAGCTCACAGAGACTGAAGGAAATTTTGAACATCCTTAATTCAGGTTGTTTATTCATCAACAAAATAAATATTTAATTTCACATTGAAAAAGAAATGTCACATTTTTCCAGTATCTCAGAGGGCTCTAATTTTGTGGAAGCAACTCCTACAGCAGACCTGAAAATTGCTATAGATTCCTTGATGCAGCTGTAGCTGGGAGCCTAACAACAGGTTATGTTACATGAAAAATAATGGGGTAATTAACATTGCCATATGATGAGTTTCTGTAATTAATGATATTACCTCATTTGGAGTGCACAGTGCTGATCACTTATCCCAAAAGGGGCATGGCAGAACTTTGGTTAGCTCCCCGGTTATTGAAAAGTATGAAAAGTAGACTGGAAGTGTTTGCATACAAAAAGAAACAGAGCAGTTGGGACTAATCACTGAAGAAACAGAAAACAGAGACATAATAAAAGTATATTATATAGGAAAATAATAAAAAAATAGAAATTCTGTTACTTGCCTTGTATTGTAAATGCAAAGAAACATGATGACATGAAAAAGTTTTTTGATTAAAAACTGATTCAAGGAAATTTCCATTCATTAACTGTAAACTCCAGTACTTATTTTCACATGAAATTGCCGAAATCAAAAGTACAGGAAGAATTAAAAAAAAATAAATAAAAAGAAATCAATGCATTTAATGGTCGTCAACTACTAATTTGATAAATTATCACAATGGTTGCTAGATATAGGCAAATGATGGATTCACTGCACTTGGAAGTCTGTTTTGCCTTATTTTCCTACCTCATTCTTACCAACACCCTGGAGTACAAGCCCCTAATATTTACAGCATATATCACCTTCAGATACACAGTAAGTGTAGCATTACCTTTAACCAGCTGAGGGGGACATGCCCCACTTTATGAAAGGAATGAACTAGGTTACTCCAGAGAATGGAGTCTGATTCTAAATTGTGCCCTACTCATCCCCAAAAACACTAAGGCTATGAAAGACCTAGATATTCTACACTGGAAAGCATAATTTTGCAAACATTACCTATTACTTTACTTTCCTATTAATTTTCAACCTTCTTTCTAACATACGAATTACATTCTCATTTTATAAGGTAGTGATGTAAAGTCTTGCTCACCAGGAAAATGACAACTGAGTGCACAAAATAGAGGAAAGATACTGCATGAGTTGAGACTAACTGGTCATCTCAAGAATTTCAACCAAATTCGACTGTGAGACAAAGTGGGTTTTGCTGTAATATGCCCTGAACCAGGGTTTTCATAAAGAAAATTAATTAAGGATGGGAACTCCTATGTTTACAGTAGCAAGTATGGCATGTCCAAAAGCATTCCTTGCCCTTGAGGTTAATTGGCAGAGTGTAGCTGATAACTCACCCAATGGTCTATTCAGCTCATTATTTCCTGGAGTAACTAGCCTGTTGTACCTCTGCTAATTGTCATTGGCCTTGGAATCTGCTTTCTAGACATTTTAAGGGTATGTGTGTTTCTTTCCTCTTTGTCCCATTCAAGACACATCTACCTGTGTGTAAATTTTAGAAAGCTCCCCTTTGAGAGCCCTGCTCACTGTCACTGCCAACACACCTCAGAACAGCCCGGAATTTCTACTGTTCCAGATACCCACGGGAGCCACTGAAAGGGCTGTTCTGTTGATGACTGTGAACACCATGATCCACTAGTTCATGCTTGTGCCAGCTTCAAAGGCACATCTTCCAAAACATGGAATCACTTGTCTTCTTCAAACAAACAGCTAAGGAAATACTAAACTTTGACAGAACTGTATTGTTGTAAACTTCACAATGGAAAACCTACTTTCAGTAAATTAATTACAAAATAAACAACAAGCAAACTTCATGCTACCATGACAAGTTTTCATTTTGAATATTCACTGTGCTCATTTTAAGTAATTGAGAAAGAGGTTACATAATGAAAAGTGTTAGAAGTTATTGGGTTTTTTTTCAATAGTAAGACTACCTGCCTAATTTATTCTGTAGCTGAATATTAATCCTAACAGTGAAAAAATTTCATCAGTTATAGCATGATTTTTGAAAGCTTAGCTGAGCTGCATATTATCTTCAGATTGCCATTGGCAATTCAACTCACTAAATAGGCAGAACTGGAGTGAATTACTTTTTTTTTAATATATCATAAGACAAAAAATAAACAAATAAATAAACTAAAAATGGAATTATATTGCACTTAAGAGATTTGACCAATAAATGAGAAGGAAGAACTGAAGTATTTGTACTAATCAGGGGCGAATTGGACTTAACTAACTCACATAGAGCATTCGCAATTTTCAGTGAGTGACTTTCAAGCCTGTAGTACACTTGACTGCATCTTGCTGGATTTTGTGCTTAAAATGTTTTACTAACAGTCCACTGAGTTGTGAAAGTACAATAAGTTCTTACCGTGGGAGGAAAGGTGCATTTCTTAAGAGTACAGCAGAACTAAAAATAGATTGCTATTTCTCCCACATGAAATATGCTACTCCATACAACAGGACTGAATTTATTTCTAGGTACCAAGGTCCTATCAATGTTCCTTCATATCAGCTGTGCCAAGCCTTTATCACAAATGTAGTTTATAAAAGAAATCAAAAAAATTGTTGCTTCTCACTCTCAGATACACTTCAAGTAATAATTCTGTTTAAGATTTAATACACAATCTAAAATAAATAAGGAAGCAAACAGCAACTATAGCTTTCATCTATTTATTTTTTCCAATTTCCATCTCACTTTGAGGACTGATCGTCTTCTGAGATAGGGCTTCATAATTATGATTATAAATTCTTTCCTTCTTTTTGCTTCTATACAATTACTTTTCAGGCTCTATTCAATTTTAGACTAATAGTGCTGTGCCTTAGGAATACCCATAACAAATAATTTGCCTTTGTTTATGTCAATGAAAGATTTCATGGATTGTTGACAAATACATGATGCTGGATTTCACATCATTTCAGCATTTTCTATTTTCAGTGAGGAAAGCAATAGAGAAGTTCACATCAAATTATGAAAACCAGCGAAATCTGAAGCTTTATATTTTATGTTCCATATTACAAATGTTATTGTGAATAGGAGATATTTGCATATGTGTAAGCAATAGAAATAAGTGAGCCTATATGTATTTTTGAATCATGAGATACCATGCATGGAATCGATGGAAGTTTTTCCATCTATTCTTACCAGCAGCAGGTCATCTGGTTCAATGAACTGATTTTCAAAAACAAAATACATTTTGCTGAATAAATAATGTTTCTGCAACTTCGAATATGTAACACATTGGACTCTAACAAAATTTTTTGTTGTCTCAACTAGAGCTCAGAGAACTTGTAGGAAGCCTAGATAAGACCAAAGCTGTCTGAGTGGCTTTAGCTGATTTTCTGAAACTAATAGTAACAGAAGCCACCATTAACCTTCTTTCAACTGCTTGTAGCATCATCACAGTACACTCAATTTAAACTTTTCAAATATGGTCTTTATCTGTTGTTCTGAAGCCCAGCAAAGTTTGATAAAAACCTGCTCTTTTTCCTAAACTAAGCTTAGAGTTACTTAGTAGTGAGATAATGTGGTTCTAGAAATTTTAGGAATATCCATATTTTTTCTTTTTTAAAAATAATTCTTCCATTTTGCAATACTGGTGATACTGTGTGCTTCAACTCTTCCCTGACTTGCAGATAATATATATTATGTACAACATCACACTATTTAAATATTGAAGCTACATTCATCTTAAATTTCCAGCACTAATATATAGTGGAGCCAGCAGGTAGACAGTCCAAAGTCTGAAACACAGGAAACCCTGTGATTGGTCAGGATCTGCAGGAAACCCTACAGAAGGTCTCCAAGATTAGTGAAAACAGAAACAAAATAATATTGTCATTGGTGAATACACAGAAGAATCTGAACAGCACTGTGAATTTTCTGGCAAAACCTAAAATTACATCAGGATATGCACGTAAACTCCAGATTGCAGCGTCCTGTGTTCCCTTGTAATACCCAAAGCACGCACAACTTCAAACAGCGGGATTCATCCTCCTCCTCTGAGCTTTCTGCATCAACATCCCATTGAGACTGGGAAACAAAGACTTCATGAGTGGGATACATTTTTTCCCTTCTTGAAGACCCTCTGAAAGCCTTTTCAATGCACCTCAGCACCCGTTGCAGAGCAAGTACCATGCTCTTGTGTGCCCATTCTGGGTACCTGCACAGTGGTACGGGAGCACCCAGGTAGCTGTGTTGGGTTGATGCTTGCTCCTACTACCTGCAGATTGAACAGTTCCTGCATCCTGTCTGCAAAGCAGATGCATCAATAAGAGGAAAACGCAAAACATTAAATGGTCAGGAATCCATATCCATGGCTCTGATTTTACCAGTGGTTCTGATCTACCGGAATAAGGAATGAGGAACAAAATTCAACGTGTGCATTCTGCTTTTCCAGACAGCCTACCTTAAAAGTAGTGTGATCACATGCCCCAAAAAATTTTTAATAGGTTGTCAGTCAGAATATTAAACATTAGAGGAGACAGCACAGCCATAGCAAGGACTGGATGAGCAGAGAAGCATATATTTTCTATTGCCAGGACTCATTTTTCACTCCGCATATTCTTTGTTGTGTCAACTGTCTAGTTTCGGTTCACTCCCTCGAGGTCCCTTGTCCTTGCATGAAGCCACTGACCAGTTACTGTCCTTTTCCTCTGGTTTCTGCTGAAATTTAAAAAAAATCCCCAAACTATCAAGTTTAATGATATTAGAGTTAGATTTGCAGAACACATTATTTTATGCTTTGTTCATGTCTTAAACACTTTTCTCAAAACAGATTCAGTGCTTTTCTGTTCAACTCCTAAGAATAAAAATGCTCCGTTCAAGTTTATAAATACAAAGTGCCTGAAACCAGTGATATTGTAACACGACTGGAGTTTGCTGGTAGTACATAATACAATTAACGGCAAAGTCACAATAATAAGATAGTAATACAACTATATTTTATAATATTTCTTTTGAAGCTTAGAGAAGAATACAAAGCAGTAGAACAATATCTTGCATGGAGAGAACTCATAAAGCAAACTCTGTATGTCATCAAATCATTTTCTCATTGATCTCTTTTGGTCTTGGTCTTCTGCAAAGGAGCTTCATTAATTTATACCCATCAAGAATCAGTTCTGTGCAACCTTCCTTTCCCTTGGTTTCATCTCACAGCCACAAGTTTCAGATTACATGACTAATTCTTTCACTGAATTGATTCTTTCACTGAATTGAAAGTTCCTTTTTCACTTCTTGTGAGCAATTTCCAGAAGATGGATTTCACATATTATTTTAGTTGACATTAAAGAAAATAATCATTGATTTTTTTTGAGTATCCACACTCTTTCCCTAGTTGACACTCTGTAAGGTTTACATGCATATATACCAGATCAAGTGAAAAACAAAGAAGGATCACAAAGTTTAGGGGTTTTCTTGCTTATTCTGAATTTAATTGGAAGAACACTGAGAAACTGTATAATTTTGTTTTAGGAGAGGATGTTTATGAATTCACTTTAGCAGACAGTGTAGTTTTCTCTTGTCTAGGTGATGCTCTGAAACCTATGGAAATGTACTGTTTTAGAACAAAAACTTCTACAGAACACAGGCATAAACAAAGCCTAAATCTGTCTCAATACTGTAAGATAAAAACCATTAAAGGAGAGGTAAATAAATAAATCATATTCAAAATTGCAAACTACCAACAGCAACAAGAACAAAATAATTCATGCAACCAAATCAGTTAATATATTTGCATAAAAAAGTGGTCAAATATCTTCTCAACATGTTTGTGATGATGGTGATTTAGTGGAGCCACAGCCATTTCATGATGTGGTGGCACAAAGAAGGTAAGCTATGCCAGCCAGAAGCCATCATCTGTCCTGGTATACTCAGTAGGGCTATTTTTCTACTTCTTTTATTATTTAGAATTATGAGATCTTATTTATGTCCTTATAATCAAAATTTCTTTTATTAGAAGCACTTTTCTTGCTCTAATATTATTTTTTATAACTTGGTAACTACTGAGAGGGAGTCATTTTTTGCCATTTTTAGTCATCAGTCTGACAGACAGCACCCATTAGGGTCTAAGTCTATATTCAAGTATGCTGCTGCTGCTGAGAGCAGAACTTGACCTTTTCAAAGTACATGTCTGTGGTTTTCTTTTTCTGGTCTTAGTTTAAGAGTGAGAGAGGAGGACAGGAGCATACTGAACACTTGTCAAGAAGCTGGTGTGATTTTGGATAGGCAGAGAAGGTATCAGATTTGAGAATAATGGTGTGAATGACACCATCAGCTCCCATCTACAACAAAGATCAATAAAAGGGACAAAGAATTCTGCTTATAGACATTAGGATGAACCCAAAAGACAGACAGATCATAGGTGGATTCATGCAAAAAGGAGATCTATTAAACAGAGCAAACACAGCTGATTGTCTGTCTCACTGACTTACAAAGAGGTGGACTATTAAATAATAAAGTAATAAACAGTCAACACTGGTTAATTTGTTTGCAGTGCTGTTTTTTTGGTTTTGTTTGTTTGTTTTCTTTTTTTTTTTGTTTTTTGTTTGTTTTTTTTTGTTGTTGTTTCTTTACGGGTTTGTTTGTTTCTTTGGGGTTTTTGTTGGTTTTCACTTTTAATGACCACAGAACCTTCACCCACTTCCTCAGAATATGAAAACTTTCTTTAGGTTAATTGGTTTGGTGAGAACCAGATGTGAAATGAGAGGCATATTATTTCCTTCTCCTAACTTTGAGAAAATTGCATCTAAGTGCCATATTTCTAGATTGAGAAGTCCAGTTCACTCCTTCAGTGTTTAAAAAAAAAATCAGAAATCAGCAGTAGAATTTAGGTTTATTGAAAGATTGGAGGAACCTTAAAGGCATATTTGTGCTTTGGATGCATCTGAAAGGAAAAAATCCAGCTGCCAAACGGTCATCACAAAATGCCTTCAATAGTATTAAGGCCACAAAATTTCATAATTTTTCTGCCTTTCTCTCTCACACAGAAGCCATTATTATTTCATATTTTCAGCTTTACGTTTGGAGTAGACTTCATATGTGCTGGACTGATCCCACTTCTTGACTTTAATGAAGTTGTTCTAAATTACTGATCGTATGAATGAGAGCAAAATAATCAGCCTGGGCTTTTGATATAGCAAACAAGCTACCTGTAGAAAAACCTGTGGCCCTTAGGTATAAAGTAGCTGTGTTATACCTTCTGTCTATGGAAGGCATTAGTGAAAGTGGGACATTTATAATCACTGTACAATTCTTTACAAGCCTGCTTTGCTCGATAAGAAATTATCTGGAAGAACACACCTGATAACCAAACCTCAAATGAAATCTTGAGCATGTGGTGTAAAGTCTAATCCATTCTAAATTCCCATCACTGCCCTTCTCCATTATTTTGCAGTTGCTATAACCCCACATCCCTGTTTGTGGTCTGTTTCTTTTGCCTCCATGGAGCAGACGTCATAGTGGGACTATTTCACTGGAGTTGAGTTTAAAAATACATTAACATCCTAGGCCTTGAGATGTATTTGAGCCAGAATTTTCCAGTTAACCTCTGGGTCACACAAAAAGCCTACAGTTTGGGTCCCCTGAGAAATGTATTATTCAAGTTGCATATCCCTTCCAGAGATATCGCAAGGCTTAATTAATTAGTGATTATTAACTGCTCAGGGTCTTCAGATGCTGAGAACTGTATAACTACTTGGATTTACTATTGTGTTTATTGATGTTATGTTTTCCTTCTCTCTTATGGGAGAGAAAGCCCAACTAATGATTTCAAACTTGAATTTCTGACTATAAAGATGGAGACCTTCTTTGCTTCTTTTTCATTTTCTCCTATCTAACATCAAGTTTCAAAATATATTTTTCTTCACTACAGACATATGAAAGATTTGATTTACAGGACAACCAGGGGATTGGGCCGCATGGGGTTAGGAAAGGCAGGTCCCATTTGACCAACCTTATCTTCTTTTATGACCAATTGACCTGCCCTAGCAGAAGAGGGAAAGGTTGTGTATGCAGTCTTCCTGGATTTCAGCAAAGCCTTTGGTATGGTCTCCCACAGCATTCTCCTAGAGAACCTGTGAGTCCACAGCTTGGACAGTTGTGCTCTTTGCTGGGTTAAAAACGCTGCGCCTGGAGAGTGGTGAGGAATTGTAACATAACCATTTCGCATCTGCTTACTAGTGGGGTTCCTCAAGGCTGAGTACTGAGGTCAGTCTTGTTTAACATCACTATCCATGATCAAGATGAGGGGATTGAGTATACCCTCAGTAAATCCATGGATGACTCTAAGTTGGGTGGAAGTTTTGACTACTGGGGGGGTAGGAAAGCTCTGCAGAGAGAGAGACCTAGGCAGACTGGATCAATGGGGCTGTGGAAAATTAAATGAAGTTCAACAAGGACAAGTGCCAGGTCTTGCATTTCAGTCACAATAACCCCATGCAGCACTTCCCCAGCAGAGGCTGGGGAAAGGGTGCCCAGAAAATGATGCAGGAGAAAGGCCTGGGGGTCCTGGTCAACAGCAGCTGAGTATGAGACAGCATGTGCCCAGGGAGCAAAGAAGGCTGGTGGCATCCTGGCTTGCATCAGGAACAGTGTGGCCAGCAGCACCAGGACAGTGATTGTCCCCATGTACTTGGCAATGGTGAGGCTGCATCTCCAATCCTATGCTCAGTTTGGAGCCCCTCAGTACAAGAAGGACATCGAGCAATAGCACAAGAAGAAATGGTCCTAAGCTGTGCTAGGATAAGTTCAGGTTGGACATCAGGAAAAATTTATTCACTGAAAGAGTAGTTAAGTCTTAGAACAAGCTATCCAGGGAAGTGGTAGAATCAGGATGCTTGGAAGCGTTCAAGAAAAACTGGATGTGGCACTTAGTGGTACGGTTTAGCTGACATGGTGATGTTCAGTCAAAGGTTAGACTGTATGATCTTGCAGGTCTTTTCTCACCTTAATGCTTCTATTATTACTGATAGCTCACACACTGATAGCTTTTATCATCTGAGCAGTCTATGTACAGTGGAAGTGAATACCCCAAAGTAGGCCATCAAGAGTGCAGCTGTATCAAAACTGGGTAACACAGCAACCTTTGCAGCTGGAAACATAGAGACGCGTCTCCGTCACAAGTCTGTAAATTATGACTGCACTCCAACTGAACTGAGATCAGGGGTGCACCACATAAGAAGCAAATGAGTTGGAAGCTGTTCTTCATAATCTTGATATCATATTTCACTTTTATTGAAGGAAAGTTAAATTTTGTTTTATCACTGTGGTAGGTTGACCCTGGGTGAATGCCAGGTGCCCACCAAAGCTGTTCTATCATTCCATTCCTCAGTTTGGCAGGGGAGAGAAAATATTACAGAATGCTCATGGGTTAAGGTAAGGGCAGGGAGAGGTCACTCACTAGGCACCATCACGATCAAAAAAGACTTGACTTGGGAGATTAGTTTAATTTATTACTGATCTAATCAGAGCAGGAATATGAGAAATAAAGCTAAATCTTAAAAATATCTTCCCCCCCACCCCTACCTTCTTCCTTGGCTCAACTTTCTATTTGCTCTCCCTCCTTCCCCAAACAGCACAACAGAATGGTGAGTGGGGGCTGCAGTTGGTTCATCACATGTTGTCTCTAATGCACCTTCCCCCTCAGTGGGAGGACATCTCACATCCTCCTCTGCTCCAGATGGGGTGTCTTCCAGAGGATGCAGTCCAGGAACAAGCTGCTCCAGTGTAGGTCCCCTGCAGGGTCACAAGTCCTGCCAGCAAACCTGCTCCAGCGTAGGCTACTCTCTGGTCTACAGATCTTGCCATGAGTCTGCTCCAGCTCGGGCTTCCCATGGAGTCACATCCTCCTTCAAGCATCCACCTTCTCCAGTGTGGGTTCCTCCGTGCTGCGGGTGGATCTCTGCTCTACCAGGGATGTCCATGGGCTGCAGGGACACAGCTGCCTCACCATGGTCTTCAATTTGGGCTGCAGATGAATCTCCTCTTGTGTCTGGGGCACTTTCTTCCCCTCCTTCACTGACCTTGCTATCCTTTCAAAATTTAACACTGTATTCCTTGTTTCTAAATACTGCCCTAAATAAAAGAAAAAAAATTCTTTCAGACACAAAAAAGAATTCCTTAGATGGAAGTAAGTATCCTTGTTAGTCAGTTTGAGCTGAACAATATATTTAATTTATGCTTTGTGATGTATATGCAATTTACAGTTTTTTCCTATAATCCAAACTGATTTGAGAAAATATAATGAAAGGGATCATATTTTGAAGGACCTTTTCTGCCTGTAAAGGGACTTTAAACCTTTTCTATTCTATATTTTATTTGTATGAAGTAAAACTTTACATTAAAAGTCCATTTTTTTCTTAAAGATTGAATGCATAGACTAGCTAACTAATCTGCTTATTGCAGAATTCTGTGGCTAGTAATATTTATATGGCTTCAAATTGAATGCTCAAGTTCATGAAAAAAATCCACTGAGAACTACTAAATACAAAGATACCAGCTTTGGCTCAAACATGAGCTGCAAATGGCTGGAGGCTGGGAGAATATTAGCATGTAGCTTGCTTAATTTTATACTCTTCCCCAAACATATGATGTTGGGTGCTGCCAGAGACTGGGAATTCTACTGGATTTTTCTTCCATAAGGCCAGTTTTTCTTCTGGCTTTATGGTTAATCCAGGCAGAGTCCATATAGTTACTTGCCTTGCTGCAGGAGAGAAAAGCTTAAGTCTAGTGCTCAGCATTGTTTAGAAGATCTGCTCCAACAGATTTTCAACACAACCTTTAAGTTACCTGAACTGCCTGTCTCTAGCTTAGCTTAAACGTAGCTATTCCTAAAATGGAATCTCACCCCTCACAACTTTCTGTTCTTAAAGGGAACATGAGGTCAGCTTAATTTGCTGGCCTCCACCTTGTGTAATGCTGTGCAAGCAGGTTTTTTGCAGTACTGTGCCCTGGCTAGAAGTGGATGTAAAATAACAATATTTCAATGTTAGCTCCTGGAGAAGATATACTTAAGTCTGGAAGAAGGAAATTTGAAAATCAATGTGCCATTTAATTGCTTTTATTTCCTCAAATGACTGACCAATGAAAAAGACATTTTGTTTTTAATGTGGGTTTTGGTGAACCATATCCTGAAACAGAAAGAAAGTAAAAAATCACAGGCCTGTAATTTTCTCTCCCTCTGGCTTTGCATTTCTCTGGGACTACAAAGTTTTGTAACATCCAAATTGTTGAAGTGATTGTATGAAATACAACATTTGAAATCTCTTAACTAGTTGTAAATTGAAGCTGTCCCATATTTTACAGTACATTTATTTAAGAAAATCATAGTATATGGTATCTTTCAACCCAAATGATATAATACAATTTTACAAACTGGATTTTTTTGCATCAGCATCGAGATTCAGTCATCTCTCAGAGGTTAAGAAGCTGGCAAAACAGCAACATCAGCTATCACAGGGGCAAACTCACACACTGGCTAGGACTGTTAAGGCAAATTCCCCCATCAGAGCAGCTGTCGCATCATTTTCATCTGCTGAGAATGTTTTTTTTTTTTCAATATCTTGGCTCTTTTTCTTTCTTTATATGGTAAGATTATATCACACAATCTGTGTTACTTATCTAAACCAGATAAAGTGATGATCTCCTTCCAAGCAAGTGAATTTGCCAAAGTGTTTTGTGACCTAGTGGCAAAGGAGAATCTTGGACAAATGCATTCCTCAGTTTTCTGCATATCTTACTCCTTCCTGCCACTGGATTTTTCTGAGATTTCCTATTTGAGGATCTTTCTGTGCACAGGCAGGGACTAGAATTCATGTCTTATCCCTGTCTCTTCTCTCTTTGGGGTAAACAGAGTCAAATAGGACAACACACAGACCAAAACTGCCCCTTTTTATAACATCAATTAAATGATATAATTATAGGTACAGACCAAGCGATTGAAAAACTTGCAAGAAAGAACAGGAATAGACATGTCAAGCAGTTCATTCATCTTATTCTTTGATGGGAAAAATTGAGTGGCTGTAAAGAGTGAACTGCGATTAAAATGGAGTGAAACTTGATCTGAATTGTCATATAAGTGCTTCCACTTATTTAGATACCCTCTGTCAGCAGCATTGATTTGTATAAGCTCTGCAACAAAAGACATAATATTTGACATGAGTTTTTCAATATTTAAAACAAAATCTTTTAAAAGGCATTTCAGACAGCATGTAGTGATTTTTGCCTCGCTAAGTCCAGAGTTTTTCAAGGTTAATAGCACAAATAATTTTTCATCCATTAAATTTGTGTTGAAGAAGAGAATTGCATTGTCTGATACTTGTCATTCAATATTTGTTGTTCTCCTGTTTAAGATATTCCAGTCTCTCTAATAGGAGCATAAACAAACTATCAGATTCAGAGGATCCCACCGTGCATAGCAATTAGTGGAAATACAATATACAAAAAATTCATAGACATAGCTTGTATGAAATGTCTAAGAAATGCAGTAACAGAAATTTGTGAATTTTCTCCTTGTTTTAACCATTAATTAATTGTTAAAGATGACAAAATTACTCATATGCAATGGACTGCTGGAAAAGTTAGTCCAAATCCTATAGTCAGTCATAATTTCAAAGGATGCCTATAATCCATATGATTATAGGAATGTTTCAGATACAGCATAAGCTAGTAAGATAATTATACATTTAATCTAGTTTCTATGCATATACATCTGCACACCACTAAACTAACATTTACTTCTGTGTCCTGACACTGCTAGGAGATTGTGTCAATTTAGGAAAGCTTATAGTATGCAGAACTGTTGAAAATCTGCTTTATGAATAGGCCAGGTGTGTATTAGAAGATATTTATAGCTGTGAGAGGACTTTCAAAAATTTTCTTGGACTGGAGCACCAGCGAATGCAGACTTTCCAATAAAATCTTGTTTTTCTTGGTGTTTCTCAGCGTGAGTTTGCTTGGCAATTCCTCAGTTGGGATTGAAGGACTCTGGATGTGAGTTTCCTTAGAGGTGTTTGGGTGAAAAATGCTTCTATATTCTACTGAATCCTCACAGAATTCTCTGGGTTGGATCTTGTGACTTCTGCATCTTCCATATCATCCTGACAAATTCAGTAACTTGCTCCCCTGCATCCAACCTTTAGGAGCTGATATTGACCACGGCCTGCAAGCTGCCACTGCCTGGGGTAGTGTCAGTTTGCCCTCTCCTGAGTAATTTGTAAGACTTCTGTCCCAGCTCTACAGCTTCTCAGGTTAAAGCAAAATTTAAACAGAGGAATTACTTTGTTACTCCTCGTCCTGCTCAGTGGGTGGTCCCGCGATGACTTTTAAACTTTTAGACCACTGTCTGAAAACTAGGGCTGCTTATGGTTACCAAAAATATCTGTTTACTATTTTATGTAACCTAACATTTATATGCCATATAACATCTCCCCTGTCGTGTACTGTAGGGTTCATTCTGTCTTTTATAATAAATGTAAATAAAAAGACTAAGTTCATATACTTTCCCATTTCAAATGAGTATGGATTAATGAAATATTCTAGTGGAAGGCAACCCTGACAGTAGCAGGGGGTTGGAATTAGGACCTTTAAGGTCCTTTCCAACCCAAATCATTCTGTGATTCTACATTTTCTGCAGAAAATTTTTATTTTCTGTCAAAAGTGCAATGTTTTTTCTCAGCACTTACACATTCAGGTTTTTTTTTTCTATTACTCTTAGCATGTTCTTACTCATTGAGATGGTTGAATTTTCTAGTAACACACCTTTCCTAAAAATATTAATCCAGAGATTAATGGTTAGAATTAATCTGCAATCCTTAGTGGTTAGGATTGCTGTATCACTTGTAGTTGTGTACTTGCTCAGATTTCTTTTGGGCTTGCTGTGAGTTTTTCTCTGGGATCTCGTCCATATTTTCATATTTTCATCTGTTATCACTTTATAGTTTGGTGTGTCTTTTACCTGATTTTTTCTATTGATTTTATAAATCAGAGCTCTCTTGAGTTTATAGTCTTGCTTTCTGTCTGATGTTTGCTTGAATGAATTCTGTACATGCAGCAAAGAATATTTTTTTCAACATAGCAATGTTTTTGATACTCTTGAGGATGTTTTCAAGTGTGGATCTTGTGATTAAAACTGTGAGCACAGGAACCCAAATTTTTCAAAGAGAGCATATTGTGAATATTTCAGGTGAAGGATAAAATATTTTCCAGTGCTTATGATATTATAATTGAATGCATTTATAATTTAGAGGAAAAAAAATCTGTAAAGAAAATACAGAGAAAGAGGTTTAAATTCATGAAGGAATTTAATAAGTGAAAGTTGCATTATACAATTTTAAGTAGTTATGAGAGGGATTTTCAGGCTTTTCTGTTTGCAGAAACCTAAATATCTTTTTGAAAAACACTTTTCATCATAAGGCTTTTAATTTTTATATCAAAGATCTGATGGTTTTCAACATCAGTTCACAGCAACTTTATTTTCCTTCCAGGATGGCTTAACTTTTGTTGCTAATTATACTTCCAGTTCTTTTGTAAGGGAATAGTGCTAAGCATATTGATATTTCTCACCCTATCTCCTCAGTTTTAGTTTCCCTGACTTCATCCTCTGTTTCTGCTGTGTTCAACAAATCAGTCACAGTGCTGATGCTCAGCAGGAGAGAGGCTGACTTTGTGGTGTGGGGCAGAGGAGTGCTGATGCTGTAAGCACAAGGAAGCCCTGTGGGCTACTGTTGTCACAAGGTTCTCTATTGCCCCGATCAATGAGTCCACCTCCAGGATGGGAAGATTTGCATGGAAAGACTGCTTCATTTTATTTGGATTTTTTCAAATGGAATTTTGTGTTCACAGATTATGTCAGGTAAAAAAAGAAAGGGTCTGAAGTTCAGCCTCTTGCTGCAGTTGTAATCCTTTGTCTTTCTGTTAAAAATGCTGCCCAGGGTGTCAGCTATGACAGGGTATCTGTCTGCAAGGTACTAGTTGGAAACCATCAAATGAGATTTGAGGCAGAGACCTTCAAATGTCAGATTCTCTACCCTACCAGAATGCCAACAGACCTCTGTGCATCCAGTTGTATGTGACTTATGCCCCAGAGCGTCACAGGTTAGCATCAATGTGGATGGATATGGATATCAAAAACAGTTGACCATAATGTCCCTGAGGAAAAAAGAAAAAAGACATTGAAAATATAATAAAAATCCTATTCCATACATCTGGGAGAACAGCACACTACTTGCAGTCAAGTGTGTGGTCCTTGTACTGGTGGCTAAGAAAATAATGAAATCTGTCCTTTTGAATAATATTGCACATGGAACAATATATTGGAGACAAAAGCACAGCAGCTTTCTTCATCACTTAACATTTTTATGTCTATTTATTTCTGGCATATGGTACTAATCTGACAGTTTTTAGAAGATGAAATCTTCTAAAAGGTTGTTACCTTGTTCACAGGATCTATCCGGTATCACCTCTAGCCTTTGAGAAAACAGTTACCACATGTATCCTGTAATCCTCACCTTCTCAAATATGCAGACATTTCACCAGGAGACAGACATTGGAAAAAGCATGACATAAAAGAAAATAAGCAATTTTTGTATCTTGTGTGTTTTATGTTGTTCATCCAGTGATTTATGAAGTGCTATGCTTTGTCTATCCCAGTTCAATATAGAGAAGGATTAGTCTCTCACTCTCCAACCTGACTTTCAGACTTCAGCCTTGCTCCTAAGCATAGCATACTAACCAAGGTGGTGAGCCTTGCTGTGAGGAGGCTGCACATGGTGCTGTGTGCCATGCCAGCCTTCAGTCTAGATAACCTGAGCAGGTCTATTGGCTCAACATATCTCTGTGTTTTCCAATTTCATCACAACTTGACAGTCACTTCATCCCTGCAATCCCCTGATCCTCTAACATTTTGTGATAAGCCTTAAGTCCTGCATAGTACATGAGCTCATTGACAAATGAGAGAAGAACAAGGAGGATTATTCATTGTTTCTGTTAAATGTAAATCCTTTCAACAATTGCTTAGCAGAAAAGTACTGTTACTTCACAGGGAAGTTTACTTTGGACAGATGTGCTTAAAAAGGCTGCACTTTAGTCTTTAACTATACTGAACAATCCCATTCCATTATTTTCTCCTCTCTTTCCTGTTCGTGCTTAAGGACCCTGTTTATCCTAAGTAAAGCAGTAGTACTGTGCTGGTTTTGCATTGTGGTGACTAAAGCTATCCAAACTGCCAAGGCTTTGCATCAGGAGAGGCAACTGAGAGGCTTGGAAAAATATGGGGATTGTGTGACATTGACACAGGTACCAGTAACTCTACAACCACGATGTGATGGGCTGCTCCCACAAGGAATGCGCCCAGGAGGAAATCAACACTTGTGGTTCTGCTCTGTAAGTATGATGAGTACTCTGACCATTCAATTTGAAGTCATACTCGGGGAAGCACTTTTAAATCCACTTCCTTTTGGTCTTCAAAGCCCCCAGAATAAACCTAGTAGGAAAAGTATATCATACCTGAAGAAAAGATGATTTCCCTCTGAAGTTGGAAAATCCTGCACACATTAACTAGAAAATGAAGGCAAAATTTTAAGATAGGGATCATACAAATCTTTGAAATTACCTTCATTATAGTTAGGAAAGAGTAATTACTGTAACTACTGTATGCTACATATGGACTTGCTCTGGTTGCAGTTTTCTTCTCATTTCTCCTGACTATTTATAGAGACAGTTGGGTTCTTTTTATTAGCCTTTCTCCTTGACATGAGATGGACTGAGTGATCAAATGTTTTTTTTCCATTTATGATTGATTCCATAACTGACAATTTTTTTGGGTAGGAAAGTAAGGAGAATGTCAAAATGTACCTCCACAGAAAGTCATAACATAATTTTATATTGTAATAGCCATGTATAAAATGTAACAATGGAATATTTTCAGAATAAATTTCTACTCGTGTATTTCAGAAAGACAGCTTGCTGGTTGATTGCAATTTAAAGCAAACCCAAATACTGACTGAGATGTAGTGCTGTGCTTTCATTAGCAGGTGGGAGAGGAGGTTAATGCTAGTTGATGCACTGAACTTGATTTCCTGACTCAGCTAAAGACTTCCTCTCTTGCTATTTTACATAACCTCTCATCCTTATTTCCGACATTCTTTTAAAAAGTGGGCCAAAGGAATGCGTAATAAAAGCAGTAATTTCCTCTCTATTCAACAAGATTGACAGCTTTTGCAAAACTCTGTAATTATCAATATTTTGCTGTACCATGCTTGCTACCAAAGTTAAAACATTCTCCACCATCACCATATATTTCCCAATCTGTTTCAAAACCCTGTGTGAATCTAAGGTTAAAAAAATGGAGGTTCTAGTAGCTCTTGCCTAAAGAAGGCTTTGCAAAATATTTTCCACAAGAAGCTAGAAATAGACCCAAGTTTGAATAATTTTCCAGGTTTGAAATATAGGGTGGAACAATCACAACTGGCTTCTTCCATTTATAACTTTCACAACTTTCCCATGATTTGGGGCTTATTAAGGTGAACAGCTACAACTTTCTAGTTAATTTTCATACAGAAATGTGTAAGAGTCAAACACTCAGACACCAGCAATGAAACGTGAAGCCATGTAAAACTCATTGTATCACAGGTCTGAAACTCATGCACATAGTTACATTAATGAAAACAATTGCTTTCCTTGTTTCTTTGTGCGACCTTTTTCAAGTGGGATGATTTTCTAACATGCGTCAAATGTCGCAGTGTTTTGAAGGACCAAAAATAATTTTCATTCACAAAGGTACTTAAGCACACATCTTTAATAGGACTGCACAGCTGCTTCAGGCTGTACATGTGCCTAAAGACTGAACTGAATCCAGGCCCTGAGGAGGAAAATAAATCCCAGCTGCTCAGACCCTAAAATTTTCTTCCTTTATTTTGAAAGTTGAGCAATTGAGAATTGATAAAGTAGCATTTAAAGAGAAAAGGTCTGCGTATGATTTATAAGGTTTTCTAGAAGATACATTAGAAAGCATTATGGGATGCAATTAATCAGTGCCTGGATTACTCAAGATACAAAATGCTTTTCTCTTTTCTACTTTCAGCAAGTAAGAGGATAGATCAGGTATAAGTACGGCACATTTTTCTAACTGATGGCACAATTTTCTAGCACCTTTCCTTGATTTATATTCTTGTGTTTATCCAATTTCCTTTATAACATCATCCAAAGCAGAAACATTAGGTACTTGCTATTTAACCTCTATGATACCTTCAGAAATTGGCAGAACAAAGTGGACTCATATCCTTATTGTTGCTTTAGATGACAATTTGGCAAAACTGAAGGACTGCAGCATTCAACTTATTCACTGTTGTCACCATAAAAATACGGACAGTACATTTTTTGCCTTAGAAGAAATATTTTCCTTGCTAGCAAGAAAGGTCACCTAAAAAAGGCCTCCTGTTTCCAGTAAAATAAATAGGAATTTTGACAGTGACATGCAATGGGAAGAACATTAGTTTCTAGTTCATGAATTTCCTGGTATTGGACTGAGCTGTGCAAGAGTCTGGGAACTGTTGGCCAATGTAGCTCATAATTTATTTAACAAAGTATGGAAATTGATACTGGAGAAATAAAATTCTGTTCCCTAGCTGAAGCATTTCTGGTTATCTCACAGCCAGCTCAGAGAGAGTGATTTTGCTGTAGTCTGTCCCTTGCAACTTCAGTTTTCAATAAAAACAAATAACCAAACAAAAAGCTCACTGTGAGCACTAAAGAGCTGGTGTTCCCACAGGATCAGCCAAATGCTCATGATTGTTTTACAAACTAATTTTTCCCTTCCCTGTCAGTGTAATATATTTGAGGGCAACATTGCATAACACATAGCATGTCAGAAATACCTTGCAAAACTTGATCCATGCCCCCAGCCTGTCCAGTTTCAAGTCTTGTCTTTGTTTTAAAGATGACTCAAGTTACAGTCTGGAGGTGGGTCCTAACCCAAACATAATTATATATGTTATATATATGCTAT